>PVIY010054966.1:0-13975 GCA_004026745.1 Myrmecophaga tridactyla
GCCTGCCCATGTTTAAAAAAATGCTTGTTAAAAAACTGTTAAAGAAACTGCAAAAGAGATCAGACTTCAACTAGAGATATGAATGAAACGGGTCTGGTTAAGACTAAGGTAAATCAGAATTCCGGGTAATGGATGAGGGTATTGGCTGTATTTTAAACTTCTGTGTGAGAACAAAGGAAGAGATGTTTATTTGGTACAAAATTTGTATTTCCTGCAGCACACTATCTAGTTTAACCTGTGTGGTCAGTTTATCTAAACAACATAATTACATGGAACCTAGAATAGAGGATGAGAGCTTGTTATTCTGTACAGGTTAATGTAATGCCCCAATACATCCCAGAGTATTTTGCGGCAGAAAATTTTTAAAGTATCTGAAAAGGCCCGTTGAGGAACTGAGTAAAAATGTGGAGCTATTAAACTTTCCCAGTTGAGGAATTCCTGATACTCTCTCAAGCATTAGGGACCCCCAGTTTAATAAGTTAAGACCTTCATTTGGGGGCTTGCCCTTAAGAAACTTATTCTTGCAAAGGAGAAGCTAAGCCTACTTATAATTATGATTATCCCTAAGAGTCACCCTCAGAGAACCTTGCGATAGTTAGATTCAAGTTGTCAGCCTGGCCAGGTGAAGGCACCTAGTTCTGTTGCTGTGGACATGAGCCAATGGTACGTGAACCTCATCTGTTGCTAATTACTTCTGCAGTCGGCTAGAAGGCGTGTCTGCTGCAATGAATGACGTTTGACTTAATTGGCTGGAGCTTAAATGAGAGAGCGCAATGTAGCACAGCCTAAGCAGCTCGGCATTCCTCATCTCAGCACTCGCAGCTCAGCCCAGGCCTTTGGAGGTACAGAAAGGAATCACCCCAGGGAAAGTTGTTGGAACCCAGAGGCCTGGAGAGAAGGCCAGCAGAGACCACCCTGTGCCTTCCACGTAAGAAAGAACCTCAGTGGAAAGTTAGCTGCCTTTCCTCTGAAGAACTAACAAAACAAATCCCCTTTTATTAAAAGCCAATCCGTCTCTGGTGTGTTGCATTCCAGCTAGTAAACTAGAACAAACCTCTTTTATTGCTCATATGTGGCCTCTCTCTCTAAGCCAACTTCACTAGTAAACTAAACAAACCTCTTTTATTGCTCATATGTGGCCTCTCTCTCTAAGCCAACTTCGCAAATATACTCTCCCCCTACATGGAACAGGACTCCCAGGGATGAGCCTGGCCCTGGCAAGGTGGGATTAACAAAGCCTTCTTGACCAAAAGTGAAAAAAGAAATGAACAAAACAAAGTTTCAGTGGCTAAGAGATTCCAGATAGAGTCAAGAGGTTATAACTGAAGTTACTGAAGTTATTTGTATGCATTATATAGATACTGCTTTTCAGTTTCTAGTGTATTAGAATAGCTAGAAGGAAATACCTGAAACTGTTGAACTGTAATCCAGTACTCTGGATTCCTGATGGTGATTGTAGAACTATATAGCTTTGATATATGTGACCATGTAATTATGAAAAACCTGTGACTGACACTCCCTTTATCCAGCATATGAGCAGACGAGTAATAAAATAAATACAAAAATAAGGACATAAATATAGGGGGGATAAGGGATATGGAATGTTGGGTGTTCTTTTTACTTTTCCTTTTTTCTTCTTGGAGTAATGAAAATGTCCTAAAATTGATTGTGGTGATGAAGGCACAACTAAACAATGATGCTGTGCACTATTGATTATATACTTTAGATGGATTATTTGGTGTTTGACTCTATCTCAATAAAATTGCATTTTTTAAAAAAAGTTGGCTAATTAAATTTAATTTCTTGACAACAAAAGAAAAGAAACGAGTTACTGATACATTCAACAACTTGGATGAATCTCAAACACATTAAGCTCACTGAAGGAAGCCAGATGCAAAATAATACACTGTGTGATTCCACCTATATGAAATTCTATAAAACTAAAACTTAATCTATAGTCACAAAAAGAAGACCAGTGCCTGCTGGGCTGGGTGTGGGGTGGGCTGTGAAATGACTGAAAAGAAGTTCAAGGGTGTCTTGGCAGTGATGGAACATTTCATATCTTGGTTGTTTAGGTAAGTTCACAAATGTATAAATTTGTCAAAATCCCTGAATCTGTGCACTTAAAATGGGTGCATCTTGTTGTTTTGTGAATTATAGCTCAATCAAGTTGATTTAAATTTCTAGAAGATGGTTAAAATTTATATCTCTGTAAATTAAAATCCTGTTTTCCTATCATGTTTTTATAGTTTTAATATAAAATGGTGGGGATCTCAAAAACATAATTAAAAAAAAGACATGCTGAAAAAAACAAAGTTCCTAAAGAACACCTAGGGCAATATATAAGATTCCACAAGGGTTCCAGGCACTAGAGTAACTTGCCAGAGACCTACAATCTCCAGATGGGTCCCTGGTCTAAATAAATCCTGAAACCTAGAGGCCATAGCCTCTCAGAACATCAGATAGTTTCATCTCCCTATCCCGTATTAGTGATAGACCCTTCCAACATGAAAATTTAGAATGGCCATAGCCCAAACACTGTTAAAGAGAGGGATGGAAAGATCGAAGGTGATGGTAGAGTAACACAGAGAAGATAGGATTTAATAAATGAATATGAATGCCGAATCTTTACATTGATATCTCTTTTGGTCTCCAGTATTTTAGAGCAGCTAGAAGTAAAAACCTAAAATTGTGGAATTGTAACCCATGTCAAACCCTGAAATATGTTCTACAACTAATTGTGGTGCTGTGCTTTGAAATGTATAGCTTTTTTTGTATATGTATTATTTCTCACAAAAAAAAGATGGAAAAAAAGCTGATTGTGATGATAAAAAAATATTTAAGCCTTCTAGCCTCCTATATTCTGGAGCAGCTAGAAGGAAAAAAAATCTGAGAGGCTCGCCCATAACAAACTCTGGGATCAGTCCTGTAACTACTTGTTGAAGAGTGCTTTGAAAACTATTGCTTTTTTATTTCTTGGCTTTGTATATATGTTATACTATACAATAAAAAAAGTTTTAAAAAAGTTCAGAAAATCTTTTAATATTTATAGGTTTTGAGGGGAAAATAACTTTCACATGAAACATTAATGATTTAATATAAAATTAACAACACTTAAAATGGGGAACTTTTAAGCTCTAGGGACTGTATTGGGATTAATGTCCCAGTGTGTGTTGAGACTGTGAACTTTAAAGTCCCACCATAGAGCCCAGAGCAGGCAGAGAACTTGCTGCAGCCCCTCGCCTGTGATCCCAGTTCCCACCCTCCCTGGGTGAGCAGCCCTATCCGTTTCCCACCCTCTTGTGCAAACACAACTCCTGTTCTTGGCATAGGCAGAAAGTGCATTCAGCTGTAAGGGTGCCAACTCCCCGTGTTCTCACCCTCCCAAATGCAAACACAACGCAAAGAAGCCATTGAACTCCCCTCTTTGGGGGACAGGGCCAGCAAGCCATCTGTGGCTCCAGCTTACCCAGGAAGGGCAAGCTCCTGGGACAGAAGGAAAAGGAGCACCTGCCAGCCTGAGTGGATGATCCAGGCAACAGCAGGAGCCAAGAGAATTTTCTGGGCTGGCACCTCCCCTGAGCTGGCCATTAGGACTCAACAGGAAGAATCAGGCCACATCACTTTGTGATATCTATACATATTTTTTTAATTTCTGCAGGTTCAAATTTCCAATGATGGAATATGTACATGAACTGGAAAAAAATGCATGGGATCTGCTTCCCTAGTAATGTGATACTCGCTGCTAGAAGACAATTTCAGAGGAATGTTACTGAGACACAGTGAGACTGAGAAAAGTATAGGGTTCTCTTCAGCTCTAGGGCAGACCCCAATTCTCCCCAGATCACTCCCAGTCACCAGGACTCCTCGAGACTTCATGGCACATCCCTGGATTCTAACCAATTCGCTTCCTTGTTTGGAAGGATGGGAAAATTTTGCAGTAGTCCTGGCTTCTGCTATGAAGGCTTTCTAGAATGGAGAGTGACGACTCAAAGATTATCATCCAAAGTCAAGTTTTCAATGTCTGAAGCTGAAGACTGGCTGGTAGGACATGCTCACACAGAACATCATACTTTCTAAGGCCCTACCTGAGCAAACAGCCCCTCTAAACAATATTACTGCACAACCATGATGAAGAATGCAATGCCAAGAAATGGGCGCAGAAATGCTGGAAGAAAACTAGAGAATATTGAGAAAATTCCCAAGTAAGAAAAGCCATGATTGGCTTCTCCATGTTACTGATTTGGGTGGATGGGTGGGGTGCTGCAAGAGGGCAGGGAAAAACCTCTGAATGTGTGTGATGGTGGCTCTATGTGCTTTTTTGAGGATAGACACTAAGAGAGAAGCAGGCCATCGCTATGCTTATGGCCTAAGCAGAATTCATCAGGCATACTGGAGTCACATATGACAAAGGAAAAACAAAAAGCACCTTCCTGGGAGGTGACTGAATAAGAACGGCATGATCTACAAACTGGGCCATCTTCAGATCATACACCACAGAACTTCATGAAACCTCAAATATCAGAGGCTGCCTGAAAGGGAGTAAGGGACATCACTGCTGGTGCCAGTTCTATCCCTCATCAAAGGTCAAGGCATGTCTGATCTGGGGTACATGTCCTTTCTTCCCAAGGGAATCTGGAGTGGGATTGGGAGTGAGGACATGAGCTGGGACTGCGACCACCCAGGCTACAACTGGGAATGCCCTGGGCAAAGTATGTGCTGATGTGGCAGCCCAGAGGACCGTGCTATCTCACTCAGACACAGTCACGATATTGTCTCCACTGTTCTGGGGCCAGGAAGTCCATTTGGGCCTTCTCCTGCCCCAGATCCAAGAGTAAGAAGCTGACAAAGAGCATGTATGTCCTTCTCACCATTAATATGCCCACCCATGTGGATATCACAGCTTTTTTATGCTTAAAATAAGCTTCAAGACTCGGCTTCCACTCTCTCTCTCTAAGCCAACCTGGCAAGTGTACTCACTGCCCTCCTCTCCACTGCGTGGGTCATGATTCCAGGAGTTTAAATCTTCCTGGCAACATGGAACCTGACTCCCGGGGATGAGCAAGACCTGGCATCATGGGATTGAGAAAGCCTTCTTGTCCAAAAGGGGAAAGAGAGAAGGGAGACAAAATAAAATCTCAGTGGCTGAGAGATTTCAAATAGCGTCGAGAAGTTATCCTGGAGGATCTTATGCATTATACAGATATCCCTTTTTAGTTTATGTTGTATTGGAGTGGCTAGAAGGAAGTACCTGAAATTGTTGAACTGTGTTCCAGTAGCCTTGATTTTTGAAGAAGACCGTACGACTATATAGCTTTAATAATATGACCCTGCGATTGTGAACACCTTGTGTCTGATGCTCCTTTTAACCTAGGGTATGGACAGATGAGTAAAATAATAATAATAACGATAAAAATTAAATAAATAATAGGGGGAAATAAAGGGTAAAAATTAGGTAGATTGAAATACTGTGGGTCAATGAGGGGGAGGGGTAAGAGGTATGGGATGTACTAGTTCTCTTTTTTCTTTTTCTGGAATGATGCAAATGTTCTAAAAATGATCGAGGTGAAGAATACACAACTGTGTGATGATATCGTGAGCCACTGATTGTATAGTATGGGTGGATTATATGTGTGTGGATATTTCTCAATAAAAATAAAAAATGAAAAAGACTCAGCCTCCATAGACAATCCAGTGAACACAGTAGTTTTCTCCCAGTATTCCTATTAAAGCTCTGCATGGAATAGCATGCCATGCTCTTGGCCCCAGAACTTCTAAAGTCAAGGGTAAGCCCTAATTGGTTTTACCCCACTGAAGGTAAGCCAGGCCAAAGCCAATCAGAGCATGGCACTCCTCTGACCATATGTGCTGGTTTGAAAGGTTGTATGTCCCCTAGAAGAGCCATGTTTTAATCAAATCCCATTTCATAAAGGCAGAATAATCCCTATTCAATACAAAATGCAATTAGATCATCTCCCTGGAGATGTCTCCCAATCAAGAGTGGTTGTTAAACTGGATTAGGGGAGATGTGTCTCCATCCACTTGGATGGGTCTTGATTGCTTACTGGAGTCCTTTTTATAAAAGAGGAAACATTTTGGAGAATGAGAGATTCAGAAAGAGTAGAGAAGAACGACATAGCCATGAGAAGCAGAGAGAACCAGCCAGCAACCTTTGGAGATGAAGAAGGAAAACGCCTCCCGGGATGCTTCACGAAACCGGAAGCCAGGAGAGAAAGATAGCAGATGACGCCATGCTCGCCATGGGCCCTTCCAGCTGAGAGAGAAGCCCTGACTATGTTCACTGTGTGGCTTCTCACTTGAGAGAGAAACCCTGAACTTCATCGGCCTTCTTGAACCAAGGTTTCTTTCCTTGGATGGATACCTTTGATTGGACATCTCTATAGACTTGTTTTAATTGGGACATTTTCTTGGCCTTAGAACTGTAAACTAGCAACTTATTAAATTCCCCTTTTTAAAAGCCATTCCATTTCTGGTATATTTGCATTCTGGCAGCTAGCAAACTAGAACACCATATATGTCCAAAGCCCAATTAGTGCAAAGCTCAGGACTTCTACTAGAAATTCTGAGATGCAGACTCTCATTCTAGACATTGTGGCATAAGATGTGAAACCCAAAACTGGTGAAGCCATTTTAAACCCACAGGGAATCAAGCCTCAGAAAAAAGCTGACACTCAGAAGGCAGAGCAGAGAAAATGGTGGGGGGGGGGGAACAACCACCAGATCCCTGATCAAACTATGCCTGAAGCCCACCTACAGCTGGATTTTCAGTTAAGTAAAACAATAAAGATACCTTTTGATATTGGCCCCCTTTGAACTAGGTTTTCTGTTAGTATTTACCAAGAATATTCTAACTAGCATAGGGTAGCAGGAAAAGATAGTATTTAGGACTGACTAGGGAAAGACAAAGAGGAATAGTACAAAGGAAGTCACCAAAAGTGGTCCAGAAACCCTTTTTCTGTTTCTCTCAGGGTCTTAGCAATAAACATGAATTGTTTTTGTTATCAGGGTAAAAAAATGTCATCTATCCATATGTGACTTCCCCAACTTACTCTAAGATGGCTCAGCCAGGAAGTGAGGGACAAAACTCAAATCCTGATCTTCTGACATACCATGGCCAGCCCTTACTGGGCCACTCTATCCCTGAGCCTCCTGAGGAGAGAGGAGGATAGGAAGGAGAGGGGAGGACAGGACAGTGGAGGGGAGAAGAGGACAGGGCAGAGAAGGGGAGTTGCGGTACCCTCCCTGGCACTGCAGGGGAGGAGTCCCTGTTTGTGACCGTAAAGAAATAGCTATGGGGTAAGCAGGGGCAGGGCCTGCTCTGGACCCAGCCAGGGTGAGTCTGACCCAAGTGCAGGGAGGGTCTGTGAGGCAGTAGCGGCCACAGGGCCTGGTGATAAGGGGTCCTGGCCAGCTGTCATTTAGGCTCTGGAGACCCACAACCAGAAATCCCACCTCCTGCAGAAGGTGGAAGAGAAAAGATTTGGGAAACATTAATCTGCCCCCAAACACCTCATTTTGTTGTTTTTCTTTTTTTTCTTTCCTACACTACAAGATAGCCGCAGCTTTCATTTACAGATTATCTGTCCAAATCCCTACTTGTAAATGCAAACCTTTCTTTGATTTCAAATTAGGTAGGAATTTGCCAAGATTAATGCAACCAATGTTAGCACACCCCTGTCTTTCTCCCCACACCCACGTGCATTTATAGGATAGAGGTGTGAGTGTCAGATTCAATGAGATGAAAGGCATGGGAACTTTGGAGAAAGGAAGCCTGGTCAGCACAGTAACCTACGTTGTTGCTTTCCAAAGTCCATTTGAATTAAGAAACAATTGCAGAAAAAAAAAACACAGCAAGTGAAGTTCTTCCAACCCCAGCACTGTGAAAGTCTAGAGGACCACCAGAACCTGTTAACCAAGTGGGTTCTAGCCCAAGTAAATAGAACCCATCCTTGGTGGGTTTATGACCTTCTTCCATGATCCTCATTATTTACTTTTCAATGTCCTCCAGGCAGGAGCATTCTTGTCTGGATCAAACATCACCACACTGAGATCTGCAAATTACTTGCCTTATATACCACTTCAAAGTCATAAAAGCACATTGTCACTCCCCACCCTTGTCTTATTATTCAAAGTTAACAGTAATCCGAATGTACATCAGGCAGGTGTTTCTGTATTTGCTTTAGCCCATGTAAATTCTTTTGGGAGGTAAAGCAGTCCCCTTCACTTAATACTGAATCATCCTTACATGTGGAATGCAACTTACGTTCCATTTAAGAAGCTCCAATTGACAAGTGCCAGCAAAATATAGTTTTTGCTTAAGGGGTACACACGACTCTTTTTTTTTATTGTGAAATATAACATATATACGAATAAGAAATACATTTCAAAGTACATTTTAACAAGTAGCTATAAAACAGATTTCAAAGTGTGGTATAGATTACAGTTCTACAATTTCAGGTTTTTCCTTCTAGATGCTCCAAGACACTGGAGACTAAAAAAGAAGTATCAATACAATGACTCAGCAGTCATACTCATTTGTTAAATCCTAACTTTTCTGTTATAACTCCTCCTTCTCCTTTGATCCTTCTCCCAACCTTAAGGGATATTTTTCATGTTAAAAAGGAGTGTCAACAATATGGGCTAGAAGGATGGAACTGGTTGATGTTCTTGGAGATACTTTCCCCTCTGGGCTTCAGGACTTACTTATCTGGCCTAGGAATCATCTGAAAGTTTTAGGTTTCTGTAAAGTAAACTTAGTACCTACAACGTTTGTAAGATCACAGCTAGAGCTCTGGATTTTATTTAGGGTTAACAGGAATGATGTTGGTTGGGGGTTGGCAAACCATGGCAATCAGCAATATCTAGCTGAAGCTTCCATAAGAGTAGCTTTCAGAAAAGCCTCTCAACTCTATGGAACTCTCTTAGCCACTGTGTTAGCCAGAGTTCTCTAGAGAAACAAAACCAACAGGAGAGATCTGTAAATATGGGATTTATAAAGGTGTCATATGGAACCATGGGAATGGAAGAGTCCAAAATCCGTAGGGC
The DNA here is from genome assembly GCA_004026745.1 of Myrmecophaga tridactyla. Taxonomy (NCBI): domain Eukaryota; kingdom Metazoa; phylum Chordata; class Mammalia; order Pilosa; family Myrmecophagidae; genus Myrmecophaga; species Myrmecophaga tridactyla. The sequence continues at coordinate 9,067 of PVIY010054966.1, forward strand.
AGCTGTGAAGCTGGTGACTCTGATAAAGGGTCTGGACGAACGCCACAGGAGAGGCTCGCTGGCTGAAAAAGCAATGAAAGAATTTATCTTTTTCCTTAAATGTCTTCAACTGATGAAATTATCTTGCTGTGGGAGACACGCCTTAGTTGCTCATGGATGTAATCAGCCACAGATACAATCAACTGACTGATGACTTAATACATCAGCCTTCTGGGTTATCAACCAGCCACTAAATATCCTTGCAGCAATGGTTCGGCCAGTGCTTGCCTGACCAGACAACTGGCATAATCATTTGGCCAAGTTAACAGCAGAACCTAACCATCACAGCCATTGATCCTTATTTTGTTACATTTGTTTTTCCCCTTTTGGTTAGGATGGCTTTGTGGATCCCAGTGCCAGGGCCAGGCTCATCCCCTGGAGCCATGTCCTATGTTGGAGGGGAGACTCACCCCCTGGACATCATGCACATGCTTCTAGAAAATAAAAAGTGCACAGTTTAAGGGAATGAGCATAGATGTTAATTTGGGGTGACCTGGACTGTAATTGGAATAAATTAGTGCACGTAAAAGTCCTCAGTAAAAATGCTATTGTTGCCCATTATTTCTAGAGATTCTCTATTAAGCACTATTCCAAGTATTTACATTTACTCCACATAACAACCTTGTAAGGTAGATATCAATTTCATCCTCACTTATGCAGATGGGGAAACTGAGGCATAAAAAGGTTAAGGACTGTCCAATTTTACACAACTTGAAAATACTAGGTCTAAAAATAGGCAGGCTTACTCTAGAGTCTGGCCACCAATACTAGAGATGGTTACAAGGGAAAGGATTACTATTGGGCCATGTTTTGCACCTTATATGATCTTGGACTAATCACCCAATCTCCGAAAGTCTCAGTGAAATGAAGGATATCTTAGAGACCACTTGGCTGTCAGAAACAGAAACCCATCCAAGTTAGCTTAGAGTGAGGAGGAATTTCTTCTAAGAGACTGGAAGTTGTATGAGGACTTCTAAAGTATGTTGACCGCCCCTTCCTCTCGAGGCTACTAAAATTCTAGATAAAATGTATTTTTGCAGCTTTCAAAATATTTTATAAGCTGGCCCTGGGTCCTGGCCCGGCTGTGTCCCCGTGAGACCCTGGGCTGGCCAGGCCTCTCCGGGGCCTGTTTCCTCAATGTCTTGGGAGAGCCAGAATGAAAATCTGCCATACTCCAACCCCTTCCCCTGAGACTTAGGCCCGGATACATAATGTACTCCACACGTGAGTTATTGGATTTGTTTTCCAGTTTTTCTTTTTGACCTATTTTTCCGGCCCTGGAGTGCGGGGGTGGGGGAGGGGAAGTCGGCATCTCACGGCGGTCCCCGCGGCCTTCGAGCCCGGGGAACCACCGAGACGCGCGGCCTCCGCAGTCCTAGAGGACGCGCCTCCCCCCAGCGCCCGCCGGCCGCACTTCCGGCCTTTGTGTGTCCGCCCGCGGCGGCCTGCGGTTCCGGGCGCCGCGCGCTCCAGCCCATCCGTGGGGTCCTCGTGAGGTTTTGCTGCGGTCGCTCCCAAGTCGTAAGCGTCGTTCCACGCGGCTGTGGCCTCCGGAGCTCCCCAGACGGGCCTCAGGCCTGCAGGAGGACGTGGCCGGGAAGCCGCTTCTCAGCTCCTGCCCCCACACTTCCGGTTTCGCCCTCCTTCGCCTGCGGGATGCTGCGTAAGACAAAAGGCGGGGAGTCCCCACCCTCATTGCAGGCACGATTGGCGCTCTCCTTGCGGGTGGGCTCCGCGCCCTCCCAGTCCACGCCCCTGTCCGCGGAAGCGCCTTCTGAAAACGACCTTTCGGAAAGTCCAGGTTGTAGCGTCTCACAACGCATCCTGGATCCCCCGTAGTTTACGTTTTTTCATTATTCTTCACCAAACGGTTAATAACCCCAGCGTGGAGCTAGGTACCGTATAGGGGGAATGAAGATTCAAACGAGTTTTTTGCCTTTCCCGAAATGGGACCCTGGTAAGGGGACTACCAAGTGCGTTCTTAATTTAGTGTGTAATCTCCTGGAGACTAGAGAGACGCAGGTAAGGGACGCTGCAGAGGACGGCCCGAAGTGGGTGGTCGAAGGAAAGGTAGGAATCGGATGTGGGGAAATGCATCCAAGAGAAAGTTTAACATTCCAGATGGCAGAAGAACAAAGGTGGAAAAGTGGCAAGACTGCAGGGGGAGCAGTAAATACTTCCACACTATCTTAATAAATGTTTAGTCTGAACTGGGTAGTGGAGCTTCTAGAATATGTAACCCCACATCCCTCCCCCAGAGATTGTTAAATCCATTATGCTAAAGATAATCAAGCCCTTAAAAAGCAAAGGTTTGGTTTTCTGATTATTTGGGGAAGACTACGAAATGAGACGTAAATGCGGCTTATTGGCTGTGTGGCCTTGGGCAATTTATTTTCTTTAGAAAATAACAGTTTATCCTGTTTCTAAAGGAGGGAAAATGATGGTAACCTATTTAATAGGAATGAATGTGGTAACAATGTATGAAGCACACATCACAGGTATGGCAGGTAGTACTAAAAGTGATAGCTTTATCATTATTAGTAGTAATAAACATCAAGACTGCGATTGGTTCATTTTACCTCAGTCAACATCTCCTCCCACTAGAGAATCTCCTGTGTACAGTGGGCAGAGTAAAAAGGGGGAAAAAGGGAGGTCCCAAAAGGTGATAGGAAAGATGTGCATGGAAGCTTGACATTGACTTGTTCTTCCCAGAATTTGGATGACACATCATCTACCCCATCCTCCTGTAACATCCACTCCATGATGTCTTGTGCCAATTTGTTCTGGGTGCAAGTAAGCACAATCTTCTGCAAAATCATTTTTTAATGACCCATTTATTTTTATGTCGCTGGAGACTCATGTGTTTTAGAGGCCTGCTTAAGAAAACATTCTGAGAATCATTGAAGGGTCCAAAGTTGTCTCCAGTTATAGAATCTCTGCCGTGCTTTTCCCTTCTTGGGAATTGAAAGAGAGTGTTTTCTCTTCCTCCCTGTCCTTTCTGCCCCTGGATTTTTCTTTGTGAAAGGGAGTTGGGGGAGGAGTTGGGTTCTTACCTGGGACTAATTATTGAATGCATTTTTCTCATGAGGTGTGTTTCTCTGGACGCCCCTGCCCTGCAACTTGGATGGAGAGTGGCCTCAGAAGTGAGGTGCTGAATCTTAAGAGGTGACCAACTCTGGGATCTACCATTCAGCCTCCCTTTCCTGGCTTCTGTCTGCCTCACAAACCAGGCATGTGGACCATCTTACACATCTTTCTGCATATGATTAGCAGGGGTGTCACTCCATATTTTTTCCTCATATAATCAAAGGTCTGGCACTTTTCCCAGGGTCTTCATTTTTCTTTTGCTAAAATTTCTCTTTCCATTCCATTTCTATTCCCAAGTACCTCATTTCAGTTTCTTTCTAGTCTGCTTTTAAAATTTTTTTTTCCTTCTATGAATACTGTCTTCTTTGATTCCTTTATTATTCAGGCTTGAAACCAAGTGCATTATTTTTCCTTTTCAAGCCTATGTCTGTAGTAAAGGCATTTGTGCTGTATTGTAATATACACAATCCTGAAAATCTTCATGTTCTGTGAAATCACTTAAAATAAAAACTAAGGCTAGTAGAGTTGTAGTCTCGCTCAAAAACATGTACCTTTGTAACCAGAACTTAAAAAAAAAAAATTTTTTTTTTAAGTGATAGCACAGTTAAAAGGCACTAAATTGCTAAGGAATATTATAGTAGCTACAGGAATTTACCTTAAAAAATAAATTAAAGGAGACAGTAGCTTGTTGGAGGGGAATATAAAAGTTGAGGCAGTTAAGGAGACAGGCAAATGCACAAAAATGGGAGAGAACTCTTCCATAAGCCTTTACAAAACAATGCCTATGGCCAGTGATCTAACCAGAGGAGAGAGGGAAGTGGAAGTAGTATATTGCATCTTGCTAGATTCAGCTTTGGTAGGGTGGGGTACTTTGTATTCAGGTGCCATTGCTCAGTGGCACAAAACCTTAGCCTGCTGAGAAAACTTGGATATGAAACCACATCACTTCACATTTTTCTAATCTCATTCCCCTGATGCGCTAACTCACCTTCCAGAAACACTCATCTTAGCTAAACAGAGCTATCTGGCCATTGTTTTCTTCTGGTCCTTCTGTAATCCTTCAAGCTCCATTTTTCTTAATTTCCCAGGGGAGTATATCATCAGTGATCGTTTTTGCTTCTATAAAAGAGATGTAGAGTTAGAAATTGGGAAGGCATGTGGGTGGGGAAAAAATGGGTGTGGCAAATGTCCACCAACGGATGAGTGGCTAAACAAGCTATGATATATACATACGATGGACTGTTATGCAGCTGTAAGGCAGAATAAAGTCATGAAGCATGTAACAATGTGGATGGATCTTGAAGACATTATGCTGAGTGAAATTAGCCAGAACCAAACTCCATGGTCTCACTAATATGAACCAACATTGAGTGAACTTGGAGAACTGAAGTTAAGAACACAGGTTATCGGGAGATAGAAGTAGGGTAGAGATTGGGCAATTGGTACTGAAGGAATACAGACTGTGCAACAGCACTGTTGTAGTTTGCTAGATGCCGGAATGGAATATACCAGAAACAGAATGGCTTTTAAAAAGAGGAATTTAATTAAAGTTGCTAGTTTACAGTTTCAAGGCTGATAAAATGTCCCAATTAAAACAAGTCTATAGAAATGTTCAATCACAGGCATCCAGGGAAAGATACCTTGGTTCAAGAAGGCCAATGAAGTTCAGGGTTTCTCATCTGGAAGGGCACATGGCAAACATGGCATCATCTGCTAGCTTCTTCTGACTTCCTGTTCATGAAGCTCCCCGGGAGGCATTTTCCTTCATCTCCAAAGCACTGGC
>PVIY010054967.1:0-13970 GCA_004026745.1 Myrmecophaga tridactyla
GAATATTTAGAATCATCCCTTGTTTTACCAATAGAATAAATTGTTTATCTTTACCAAGTTCTAAATCATTTGTAAATTATATTTTGAAAACATCATCTTCTATATTTCCTATTTATTATTACAGAACTCAATCTTGTCCCCAACACAGTAGTTTAACAAACAGAGAAAATGTTCTTTCTCATTTATATAAAATAGTTTGCCTCTTTATTCATGTGGTTGATAATTATATAGTAAGATTAACTGGATGGAAAATTGCTTCACCCTTCCATAGCCAGTGGACTGGTGCATTCTAAGGTAATATAATTTGGATCACTGATCACAATCTCAAAGTGATATCCACTTCTCACTGTTTTGCAATTTATGTATTAGATGGCATTTTAATCCCCCAAACAATATATAATATACACTAATGTAGGTAAAGCAAGAGAACTATGATAAGATATTCTATTTAGAAAAAATAATATTCAGCACCCTAATTGGTCACTCAAATAATAATCAATGCTAGATAAGGATGGTAAGGGAAATGATGGGACTGACATCTTTTGAAGACTCATTTCCTTAGTAATAGGATGATTCTTCAAGTAGTCAATTTGTCTTGCTCAGCAGGAAAATGACAATTGGCAGCATTTCCTACATCCATGTATCAGAGGCAGGGCATGGGAGTGTGCAAGGCATGCAGACTTTACCAGCATGGGCACTGACAATTAGAATGAATTCCAGGCAGAATCCCCTAATTTGTTAGTAGGATCCCCTACTAACAATTAAATGGATGCAAAAATAACTCCCCTACTGTGCCATATATTAATGTTTTGTTAGGTCATGGGAGGGACTGGGCTGAAAGAAGGCTATATTTGGGTAGGGATTGCTCAGGTTAGTAATTGTTTTCCAACAAGTAGGTTTTATTATTTTAGAAGAACTTTTATTTAAAAATGAAGTAAAACTGTTTTAGCTCTTAAAATAATCTAAAAGCAAGAATCCAGAAAGCCATCAGAAGGATTGGAAACTAGAACCAGAAAGGTACTGGTCCAAAAGATTCTCTTTCTAACATCTCTGCCTCCATCTGCATACCAGCTACACTGCCTCAAATTTATGCAGAATGGTTTTAATGTCAAAAAGAAACGGGCTCTCTTTTCCTGAGTTCAGTTCCAAACTCATAGGGACTGGGAAAATTTGGATCATATCTCCACTTATATGGTCAAGACACTAGGTAACATTATACATTATGGTGGCCAGAAACCTAACCCTGTGGATGGGAGAGGTTTCTGGCTGAGGAATCACTGTAATTTGAGTGGACTTTCTAAAACTATTTCACAGATGCAGTTAGAAAGGGAGATGGATGTGAAAGACCTTGTATGCAATGATGCCTTCATAGGGGGGATGAGAATATGTATTTTTAATAATTCAAAATTTTTTGTTGTAGACCTAATAGCTGTTATAAAGAGTATATATGAAAAAGAAAAAAGAAGAGTCTCAGTCCCCAAGATTTGTACTAGATTTCTGCTATAACCTAGTAGAAATAAAATAAGACCTCAGTCTATAAAGTAAAGCTGAATAAATGTACTTGTCACAAGAAAGGAAGAAACAAAGGGCTAGAGCAATTCTTCTGGTATGACTAAAAAGATGGGGAACTATTTGAGGTAAAATCTGTATAACAGGAAGGATGTAAACAGTTAAAGAAATGGAAGAAAGGAAGCCAGATAAGGTAGAATGAAAAGCAAGTGAGCAGAGAACCAGCAGGGATAATAAGGGAGTGTTCAGTGTTCCATTATTACCGGAGTAAAGGTTACATGATGGGAGTCATGGGGCATGACCAAAAAAGACACATGGGATAATATCAGACGTCCTTTAATTCACGGTCATTTATTTGTTTAGGACACAATGCAGCATGATTGTGGATTTTTGTGTAGGAACTTAAAAAGTAGAAAAGAAAATCGATATGGTAGTGGAATCAAATTTGGAGAAAATGAAAGTAAAAAGCCCTCTCAGAGATGTATCATGCTTAAGAGTTTGGGCAAGATACACATTTAACCAGAGACAGGCATGGAGATGGAATGGTGTAAGAGACATTTTGGAACTTTATATTTTAGAACTAAAAAGGATTAGATAAATTGAATGTCAATGGTAAGGTTACTGTCAGAGATGATTCCAATGTGCTGTGCCTGGTAATAGGGGGAAGCAGTCATATTAAAAACAAAACAGGGAAAAGGAACATTTGGATAAGATAATGAGTTCAAGGATTGTATATATTGTATATTTTGCTACGTACTGCCATGTGCAGTAACCAATCAAGATCTAGAGTCAAGGAGATAGAATAGAGAGAGTAGTGTAAAAACAAGAAAGAGAATGATTTGGGAAACATCTGAAGAGGTAATAAATAAATTTTCAGAAACAGATGAAATTCTTGAAGGAGAGAATATTTGAGAAAAAGGAAAAAAAAAAAAGAAGAAGAAAGCCATAAAAAGAAATCAAGGAATATGTGCACAGAAGGGAACAAGAAGAAGAGGATCTACCAAAGGAGATAGATGAAAACTCGAGAGAGGCTGAATAAAAGTCAGAATAGAACAGTGACATATAACCATTATAGGGGAAAATTTCAAGAACAGATGGTGGCCAATATTATCAAGGGAAAGGATTAGAATTATGAAGACCAAGAAATGACAAAGCAGTTCATCAAAGTAACTGAGGCCAAGCTAGGCTACAAGCATGTCATCAGGTAAGTGAAACTGAAGGAATTTAGGGAACTGATATGGATGTCAGAATGGTGTTCTACTTGAGGTACAGAATTCTAGGCCTCACTGTTAGTTGGATAAAGTGTTAGTTAATTTGTTAATAAGAGTTTGAAATGGCAATGTGATTTTGAAAAAAAAATGTGGGTATCTGTCATTTTGGCTATCCAGCATCTATTCTTCTTTCTTTTAGTAACCACACCTCTTTTTTGCCTCTAGAGAACCATCTTCTTACTTTTTTGGTGGGTTCAGAAGTAAAGCTGGTGATGTGGCCAAAGCTGTATGCTGGACCCTAACTGATTCTGGAATGAGTATGCCAGCTAATCTGAGCCATTAGGATGCAATGAGATTTCTGGTAACATAGCTCTCACTATTTTCCTCTGAATTCACACACCAAGAAGATGCCAATCTTCCCATTTCTATAATAATCTTGCTACCTCAAAGTCTGTTTCCTGCTACAAAAACAGTTTTTAACTAAGGAACCATTTAGCATACTAAACAAAAAACAAAGTTTTCTAAAGTCATTTAGAAATAAAATAACCAGTAAAGAGTGATTATATTCTTTCTAATTGGTCAATAATGATGAAATGCTTCAACAATGAAAATATTCAAAACAAAAATGATAAATTGCCTTGGTGACACCCAGGAAAATAAGTTTGACAGGCTAACTAAAGTGATTGCCTTTTCATCCTCATTTTCGAATTTTCTGCATCACATTATTGGTAGAGATAGGAGGAAGGAAAAGAGAAGGAAGAAAAGAAACCACTTTGATGAAAGCAAAGACAGGTTATGAAGATGAAGTAAAAAGGAAATACAAGCATACTATCACATTCAGGTCATAAGGAGGATGTGTTAACAAAAGATAGAAAGAGCAAATCTTGAGGAAGTTGGCAATATTAATGAACAAGACATTCACATTTCCTCAATTAATCAATGGTTCCATTAACTTCAAGTCAAGGTATATATTTCGAAGCAATCCAGAAAAAAAAAAACAGTAATAAGAAAATTCTAGCCACAAAATCAAGCAAATGTATATATATTTTTTCATATAGAAATGATAAGTTAGTAAATCATGTACAAAAAACAAAAATGCTTTTCAGGAATTATATATATAATTAGATGTTCTGGAGTTATCAGGCACTGGTGACACCTTATCTTCTAGGTGCAATTCCAAAAAGTGTAGATAAGCCACAGGTGCAAATGCATCAGCTGAATGCATGACTACTTCTGATGACTCCACAATTATTTTCTTCTTAAATAGAGGGCAATCCAAAGTGAATGTTTCATACTCCACTTTCTCCACAAACATGGACTCCATACTTCTCAGAAAGCTCTAAGAGATAAGGCTCCATTTGATCCAGGGTTTTCCGAAGATGTTTATCTGGATCTAAACCTAAAGCTGCAACTTTGATGATCACTGCTTGGGTGTTAGATGATATCATCTCTCACAGCAAATCTTCCTGGCTTCTCCTTCAAAGGTAAGCTAAAGGCTTCGGGACTAAGCCTTTTACACACATTTTCTACTCAAACACACTGATAGAAAGTACAGTACCTACTGATACTCCTTTTACTTCTTTTTCCTAAATCTTATAGAGATTCTTCAACCTCATCACCTTCGCATTTTGTGTACACTCGTTCTGTATTCACGCTCTTTCCTTTTATAGTTTGGCGATAGAAGGGAAGAGACATTGCTTCTGCATATAATTCAATGGCATGATGACCTACCGTCTGATACATGTAGCTATCCCGTTCATCTGACCCCACTTGGTTTTCAGCTGGTCTTAGATTTGCTATAGAAACAATCTGATGCCCAGCAGCAAGGCACTATATTGTATTATAACAGCTGGCCTTCTGGCCACTGACCAGCACAGCCACCCTCTTGGTGAGCTCAGTGCACATGCACGAGGTGGGGTTGGCGGGAGCTGGAGTGCTGAGAATTTGTACTTATAATAATTGTTTCACTAAATGAGATGAGGAATTCAAGAAACAAATTTGAATGGAGACAGGGAAGAATCTAATTTTGGGCAAATAAGTTTGATTAACCACTAGACCATCCAAATGAAATTATGTGTTAAATAGATGGAAACAAGAGTTGTAAACTTAGGAAAGAGACAGGAATTTTTGAACCCGTATTTTTTTTCACCAGTTGAGAGCTATTCAGTCATCATATTAGACCACTTTTTAACTGTTTTGGTTTGCTAAAGCTGCTGAAATGCAAATATACCAGAAATGGATTGGCTTTTACAAACAAGATATATTGGGTTACAAATTTACAGTTCTGAGGCCCTGAAAATGTTCAAATTAAGGCATCAGCAAGAGGATAACTCACACAAGAAGGGCTGATTGTACCTGGGGTTTCTCTGTCACATGGAAAGGCATATGATGATGACTGCTGGCCCATCTCCCACAGACTCTGGTTTCAAACAGCTCTCTTAGATTCCGGCATCTCCTGGGGCACTCCCCCTCTGCATCTCTAAATGTCTGTCACATGTTGTTCTGGTTTGCTAACTGCTGGAATACAATATACCAGAAACAGAATGACTTTTAAAAAGGGGAATTTAATAAGTTGCTAGTTTACAGTTCTAAGGCTGAGAAAATGTCCCAATTACAACAAGTCTGTAGAAATGTCCAATCTAAGGCAACCAGGGAAAGATACCTTGGTTCAAGAAGACTGATGAAGTGCAGGGTTTCTCTCTCAGCTAGAAGGTAATATGGCAAACATGGTGGCGTCTGCTGGCTTTCTCGTGGCTCTACCAAAAGGGGCTCTCCCCAAAATGTTTCCTCTTTTAATGGATTCCAGTAAGCAACTCCACCTTCAGTGTGTGAAGACACACCTCCATGGAAATCATCTAATCAAAAGTTACCACCCACAATTGGGTGGGTCACATCTTCATGGAAACAATCAAAATGCTCCCACCCAGAAATACTGAATGAGATTAAAGGGCATGGCTTTTCTGGGTCCACCACAGATTCAAACCAGCACACATGGTTTCATCTCTCTGCTGTTTGCATCAGCTCTGAGCTCTATATATTTTTTTGTTTTTTATTCTCTTCATATAGGGTTCCAGGAAAAGGATTAAGACCCAGCTTGAATTGGGTGAATCACATCTCCATGGAAACAATTGAATAGAAAAGTCCCACTCAAATTGGGAGGGTCACATCTCCATGGAAATAATCTTATCAAAAAATCCCATACATAATAAGTCTGTACCCACAAGATTGGACTAACAAGAGCAAGGCTTTTCTGGGGTACATAACAGCTTCAAACCAGTACATTTCACACTCCAAACCTCCAAAAGATAAGTTCTTTCCATGTACAAAAAACATTTATTCCATCACAATATCATAAAAGCCTTAAACCTTTTCAGTAGCAATACAAATACAATACCAGGTTAAAAAAAAAAGTACAAAATCTCATCAAATGAGCTACAGGCAATGGTTTGTCCTAAGGCAAAATTCTCCTCTGAATGTGGATCCATGAAATTTAGAACAAACTACTTCTGGCAATACACAAAGAAGGGACAATTATAGAATAAATGTTTCTATTGCTATAACAAGGGATTGGAAGGAAAGAAGGAGTCACTGGACCCAAATAGTTCCAAAACTACCAGGGCAAACTCCATTAATATATTTTTTTTTTTGTATACTATACGATGAGGATCACATTTTATTCTTTTTCCATATGAGTATCCTGTTATTGCAGCATCATTTGTTGAATATTTGTTTCTTTTATTCATTTTTTTTTTTTTTGGATGTGCATGGCCTAGGAATTGAACCTGAATTTCCTTCATGGCAGGTGAGAATTCTACTACTGAACTACCCTTCCACCCCCTCCATTAGATTTTAAGCTCGGAGAATCATTTGTAGAATGATGTGTTATCCTCAGAGCTTGGGAGAGTGCCAGTCCCACCCTCTCCAAGGGCTTACACATCTTCTCTTTTCTCTCCCAATACTGGGGTAAGGGTGGCAACATTGGGGAGCATGGGGTAGACCATCTTATTCTCAGTTCCATCTCCTCAAACATCTAGGTGGCCGGCACTCTGCAATTTCCATGGCACATGCTTAACTCCTTCAAAATGGTAGGGGCATGGCCAGGCTCTCCCCAATCCCAGGGACATGTGTTCCACCATCTCTCTGGATTTGGGGGGCAACACTCTTCCAAAGCAACAATGAAGCAGAAGACCTGCCTTCTGCCTCTGGGGCAAACCCACCCTCTCCACATGCATGGTGGATCCTATCTGCTGGCCCAAGACATCCGTAGCTTCCAACCTTCTGCCTCTGAAGTAATTTTTTACTCAATTTGTCCTATTTTCTTCACCTTTTAGTCCAGACTGTCAGTGTTTACATTTATACAGGCTCTGCAACACTCTTGTCTGTTTTCTATGCAGTGAACAGGATCACAACCAACAGATAATAAGACCTTCCAAGTGTCCTTTCTGGATAACTCCTTCTCCAATTCTGGCTTGTCCTGCAGTGACTGACTGATTCCATGTTTGGTTAAATACTCATATAGGACAATATTCTCTGGGATCTCATTTTCCAAAAGCTCAGAATTTCCTAGACCATCAATTTCTGGTTTCCTTGTACCCAAAAGTTCAGATCTCATTATCCATTTCCTGGCACATTTTACTAGGAGCTGCAAGGAGAAACCAGGCTCCATTTTCCACATTTAGTTTGGAAATTTCCTCAGCTAGCTATCCCAGCTCATCACTTTCAAATTTTTCCTTCCATCCAGTACCAGGACTTAAAACCCTTAGCTGAACTCATTGCTTACACAGAGACTTAAGCCAGGCATAAAGTCCTGCACATGAACATGAATTTTTAGATTCCCAAGAATGCATTGGAGCTTTACAAATTCCCTTATGGGCATCTCATTTCAAAGCTTTACTTTTTAAGTTTTTCAGTCAGCTTTCTGTTTTCCCCAACCGTTATCATCACCACAGGCACCTGCAATTTTACACAATTGCCACTGATTGTTTTGGGTGAATGCTCTGAGGGAATGTGGTTCCGAGTCAGATCAAATAAAGATAAGCCCTATGAGTGGGAGTTCCCAGATAACTTCTAAACATGACAAATAGTAGCAATTCTTTGTATATGGGGATTTTCGGAACCCCAAACCGATCATGCCCCCTCCTGTGACTGCTAGGCTGCTGTTTTTCACAGCTATCATGATTGTGAGGTTGCTGGTTTACAAGGCTGCTATGGAGCTGGGAAGAGTAGAATAGAACTAGGTAGAGTTAAAATATCACAATGATCACTGTTTTATGATGATTCAATATTTTTTTCTTGAATAAATGCTGCTTGATTTTTGTCAGCCTTTGGCTAATTTCCATAGTTCCAAAAATGGTTTTGACCATTTCTTGCCAGTGTTCTTGTTTATTTTATTAAAGAGTGGATTTTAGTAAGCCCTTAATCAACCTTTCCAGAGTATCTTCAAAACATTGTCATTTTTAGAATATCATTTTCTTTGGATTAGTGGCTAAAACAAATCCATTTTTATATATTGCATACTTGAACTATTCTTTTTATTTGCTAAGAAAGAGCTACATTGCTTACTGAATTGTACAGACATATAATATTTTAGCATGTTTCAGATCTATTAGGATTTAGTTTACTTTTTTCATTCCTGAGTGGGGCATGCTTCATTATACTTCTCCTGTAATCTTCTCCTATTATTTTACCTATCCTTTGGGTTTTCTTTCTCATTTCTTCCAGTGCCCATAGTGCTGCAGAATAATTTTTATTGGTCAGGAACAAGCTGTTTTATTTTTACTGGAATAAACTAGTGATATTAGTGCTTTCCTTTTAAATTGTTACTAAATTTGATCCTGCATTCCCTGAATATAATTTCTAATATATTAATGTGGTTAGAGTTTGCTTTTCACAGGGAAAGAAATTGGGTAGGAATTCTTCAATTTTCTTCTGACTTTCTAAAACTGATAGTGATATCACCAACCAAATAATGTGCTCAATTTGAAAATAAAACTGTTAATTTTTTTGAAACATTTATATCAAAAAGAGATTCCTCTTTCACAATCTCCACTTTCCATAAAGATATTCTTCAATTGCTCATAACCATGTTAAAATACTAGAAATCCTTCTGATTTCAAGTAGTATATGAGTCTGATTTTTTTTTTACTACTCTTCTTGCTTATGCAGTGAACCCCCAAAAGGAACTAATGTGTGAGTTAAAATTATAACAGCAAAATATGCTCAGGAAAAGGAGATAAGAGAAAGGAAATTAATATGCTGGTATAATTGTTTTAGAGGTGGGGGAAGGCGTTCACAGAGATTCAATTGATCTAGGAGTATCATGCATAACCTGGAATGTGTTCCCAGTGCAGTTGTGCAAAATGGCTCTGTCTCAATGTAGCTCTGACCTAGAGGCTGAGTTTCCAAGTTTTCTGTGAAACATTTCCCATATATAAGTGGATTAATAAATGTCATGTTAAATATCTCAATGGTTGAATGATGTAGTCTTTGAAAGTTGAACTATGGAATATTCCTCCTGATACCACCATCTCAGAAAAGGAATTAAAACAAGGAATCTTGTCAGTGGAAAATAGAAGGTAAAAAAAGCATGACTGCAATAACAGCAGTCAACCATGTGGGAAGATCAATAGAAGAGTTAAGTCCACGTTGTGTTTAAGTGGGAGGTTTTCCAGCAGGTTGTCTTTCATTTAGTATGTCTACAAGTTATTGTTGGATGACGTACTGGTGGAATGAGGTAGAGAGAGTTTAGAAGGGCCCTTTACATTCATATTTAGCATTTTATAATTTCCCTGGCTCATTTCCTTTACTCCAGTTATTTTTTTAGTTCATGGACTCCTGCCTTCCACCATATTCACTTATGAAAATGCTCTTGTTAAATCAACCTTGCATAATTGCTCAATACAGTTGCTCCTTCTCACTGGCTTTATTTATCTTATTTAATCTCTTTGCCCCATTTAACAAGGTGATTCTTCTTTTATTGAAATTCTGCATTGATTGGCTTCCCAGACTATATTATTTTTCCTTCTCTTCCCTCCAAATTGACATCTGCCTACTATCTACTTTTTCTGACTCCTCTTCTTTCCTTACTCCTAATTATAGACTATTCAAGCATTCTATCCTTGATCCTCTCCCTTTATACTTTTCTAAATATGAATTCACTTTGGTAATATAAAGCTGATAGCTTCTAAATTGTAGTTCCTATGCCATGTATATATTTTAAGCTCCATACTCATCTTTCCAATAGCCTGTTTGATAGTACATGCTGAATGGAAATAATGTATTATTTTCAAAATTGAACATATTTGCAAATGTGCAAACCTGCCTCTCTTCCAGCATATGTTGTTTCATTTAATGGAATCACTCCCCAACAAATCATCCAGATCATAGTCTTGGAAAACATGCTAGCCTACGGTATATTTCTCATTTCCCACATCCAAACAGTCACTAGGTCTTATTGAGTTATCTTCTTAATATCTTAAACCATTCTCTTCTTTTATTCTTTATTGATAAAGATAAGGTCCCATGTAAATAATATTTTTGGAGTACTGGTGTTTTGGTTGCTGGAATGCAATATACCAGAAATGGATTTGGATTTATTAAGTTACAAATTTACAATTTGAAGGACAAATTAAAGGACCAACAAGAGGATAACTTCACTCAAGAAAGACAAATCATGTCCAAGCTTTCTCTGTCGCGTGAGAAGGCACATAACAACATCTGCTACCCTTCTCTCTCAGATTCTGGTTTCCAATGGCCATCTCAGCTTCTGGCATCTCCCAGGACACCTCCTTCTGCATCTCCAAATTTCTGTGTCCTGGTTTCATCTTTCTGCTCCCTGTGTTGGCTCTGAGTTATCACTCATTAAAGATTCTAAGAAAGGGTTAAGGCCCCCTGTAGTGGTTTGATAGGATTTATGTACCCTAGAAAAATCATGTTTTAATCCTATTCAAACTTGTGGGAGCAATGGTTTCTTCTAATCCCTATTCAGCACTATTAGTTTGGAAACTTGATTAGGTTATCTCCACGGAAATGTAACTCAATCAGTTATGGGTATTAAACTTGATTAGTTGGAGATATATCTCCACCTATTCTACACGGGACTTGATTAGTTTACTGAAATCCTATAAAAGAGAAGAACAGGACATTCTGAGAGAGCAGAGAATGATGACAGAATGATGAGAGCCATGAGGAGAACCCATGCAGCCAAAAACCTTTGGAGATGAAGAAGGAAAATGCCTCCTGGTGAGCTTCATGAAATAAGAAGCCAGGAAAGAACACTAGCAGACTTCACTATGTGCCATTCCAGCCAACAGAGAAACTCTAAACATCATCCACCTTCTTGAATCAAAGTATCTTTCCCTGGATTCCGGAGATTGGACATTTCTATAGATTTACTTTAATTTGGACAATTTCACAGCCTTAGAACTGTAAACTTGTAACTTATTAAATTCCTCCTTTTAAAAGCTGTTCTGTTCCTGGTATATTGCATTCTAGAAGCTAGCAAGCTAGAACACCCACCATGAATAATTATGGTCACATCTTCATGGATACAATCTAATTCAAAATTTCCCACCAAAAACATAGGTCTGCCTCCACAAGACTGGATTAAAAGAACATGTTTTTCTCCTGGGGTACATAAAAGCTTCCAACCAGCACAACAGAGAAAGGTAGTAAGAAGGATTAAAACAGGGAAAAGAGAGAAGCCATAAATATACACAAGATCTAGCTAGCTTCCACTATGTGTGACTGCTAAATCATTAGAGGCCTTTCCCTAAGTTGGGAATAGGGAAGGAAAGTGGATAATATTGGAGAAAAAAATATCATCAGGTTCCCATCTTCCATTAGTGAAAGATTTGTCCCAGGGCTTTTAGAGTCACATACTTGTGAGTAACACATGTGTGGGTAACTAGTGGGACCACAAAGCCCATCAAGGAAGACTCAAGACTAGAGGGGTAAGGAATATGATGAGACAAGACCATATAGGGAAGGACCATGAGTTGTAACTGTCTGAGGTCAGGCAAGGCCCATACAGAGACAGTTTCATAAGAGGTACCTACTATTCATTTTGTTTTCCCTTCTTTACTCTATCTAGTCTGCCATAACTGTCAAAAATTTTTTTATGTACTTCCTCAGCATGCATCTTACTGTAGTTAAATCACTTGCCCCAACAATGAACTTTGCCTCAGTCTATAAACAATTTTCTTTCCCTAGGACCTAGACTCCACAGAGCTCAAACCCACATCTGCTGCCACCACCCACACCAATTAAACCTCCCACAGACCAGACCTAGAACCCACATCTGGTCCAAATATTAAGTTAACCATTGTTACCACACTTGGGCCCCAATCCCTTTTCCGTTTTGTGTGTGTTTGCTTTAAATTAACCAATCCTTAACTTGTGCAAAATCTAGTAACCTATACACTTGGTGCACAATAAAGACACAAGCCCACAGATCCTCTTGCTCTGCTTGTATGCTCCACATCTGCTGGTTGAGCCACCCAAGCCAATCACAATTCCTTTCAACACCTCATGACATCCCTATCTTTTTGGGATCTGTGAGTAACAAACCATCTTTTCTAATGCTTTATGGTTTTGGTTTCCCATTAGTGTGGCACTTGATCTATACCCAGACTCAAATTTAAATTCCACCTTAACTAAATTGCAATATAGTTTATCCTCAGCAATGCCATTAGCATGATTTTTTAAATTGTAAAACTTACTAATCCAATTTAAAGTTCTTCAGTGTTTCTACAAAGTCCATATTATAAAATAGAAATCTGTTAATATTGAATAGAGATTTATGATCCAAATTTGGCTTATATTTCCAGCATTTGCAATTCTCTTCCACAGTCCTCCTAGGATACAATTAAGGAATGACAAGTTTTCTTTTCTTTTTTTCCTGTTCATTGACTTGTGGTTTTTCTGCCTAGGATGTTCTGCTATTTATAATTTAAAGTGGCTTAAATGTCACTAGTTATGTGACAACTTCTTTCACATCTCCTGACACAGCTACATAGCACTTTGAGATTTTAAACCCCTTGGTCATAAGTTAATATATCCCATAACAGAAAAACTGAAGAATTAGTTTGTATGGGTGTGGCAGAATTTGCTTTCTGTTCATTTTGGTATTATCTGGGACTATGAAAAATCTACAATGTATCAAAAATTGTACTTAATAAGGTTGATTGAGTGAATGAATAAATCTTAGATATTCCTTTGGCAAAATTATTTTGCATTGAATTTGAGTCTAGAATAATCACCTTTTATTGATATTTCATATGCATATATGGACATTTTTATGGTGCTAATTCTTTGTTTTGTTTTCCAGTGGATTCATTTGTATTTCAAAGTTTTAATTTTTAACTGGATTTTAAGTTCTTTAAGAACAACATGGTTGCTCCTACTTTGTGCTTTCTTCAGAATACAAAATCTTTGTTATCACTATTGAATTCATTCAGCAAGTGAATGAATAAAATGAATATTTCATGTCTTAAATGTTGATTTATTTCTTATTGTTTCATGGGTTTGACATTGAGTTGAGGAAAATTGTTTTCTATTTCTTGCCCTGTCAAGTCATTTTGTTTTACTTATTTGCAAGTTGGTGAACATGGCTCTCAAATACCAACAATAGTTTCTTCTGCATTCTACAAGGTTTTAAGGTATTGTCTCAATTTCCCAGGCTGATAAAACAAATACCACACCATAAATTGTGTTAACAATAGAATTTACTGGTTCATGGTTTCAGATACTAGAAGGCTAGGTTCCTCCCGGGTCAGAAGCCTACTGGCTGACTTGCAATACTAGGGTTCCTTGGCTTTCCCATCACAATATCATGTTTCCTCTTTTGGTTCTGTTGACTTACAGCTTCTGGTTCCTCCCCAGGACTTTCTCTCACTATTTTTGAATTTCTTCTCTTAATAAAGGATCCTGTTATCTCAAATAAGACTCAACCTCATTCAGATGGCCACACCTTAACTAAAAATAACATCTTCAAGAGATCTTATTTACAATGGGTTTGTAGCCACAGAAATGCAGATTAAGAAGAAGAACATGTCTAAATTTGGTATGTGTAACTCAAGCCACCACAGATGCTGTGTGTGTTTAATACTGCATTAAGAGAACTGTAATAGTATATCATAACCTTGGAGAGATTCAAATTTTTAGAAAGCTATATAGTAGTTAAGAATTACTATTACTGTATCAAGGGTCTGAGATATTGCTCATTGATTATTGTGTATAGTATTTGCATGA
>PVIY010054968.1:0-13930 GCA_004026745.1 Myrmecophaga tridactyla
AGCTTTCTAGAAGATGAAAAGCAGAATGGATCATAATGAAAGACAAGCCAGGGCAGAGTAAACAAGAACTCAAAATAAGCACAGGATAAGACTTCAGCAGAGGTAAGAGTCATTCCTTACCAGAAAGCTCTAGGCTCCAAATCGGCAGGGTTGGAAGCCAGAAGAGCCATGGGGCTGCATTTAGGGTAATTAACTAAATGATCAGACAGCTGAGCCAGGCAGTCCCTCTTCTCTACAGTATATACAGAGCAGCTGGCTGGAGCACCTACCCTCAGCAAAAAAAAAAAAAAAAAAAAAGACCACAATGAGATATGACCTCATAGCTATAAGAAAGGCTGCTATTAAATAAACAAGAAAATATAAATGTTGGAGAGGACGGGGAGAAACTGGAACACGTATTCACTACTAGAGGGAATGTACAAAAATATAGCCATACTGGAAGACAGTTTAGCAATTCCTTAGAAAACTAGATATCGAGTTGCCCTATGACCTGGCAATACCTCTACTCAGTATGTACCCAGAAGAGTTGAAAGCAGAGGCACAAACAGACATCTGTAGACCTATGTTCACAGCAGCATTATTCAATTGCCAAAAGATGAAAACAATCCAAGTGCCCATTAACAGATGAGTGGATAAACAAAATGTGGTATATACATACGATGGAATATTATGCAGCAATTAAGATGAAATGACGTCCTGAAGCACATGACAAAATGGATGAGCCTTGAGGACATGATGTGAGTGAAGTAAACCAGACACAAAAGGATAGGTACTGTATGTTTTTGCTATTATGGCCATGGTAAAGGTAAACTCAGAGGCTTATAATGTAGAATATAGGGGGCCTAGAGCTACACAGAAGCTAGAGATGGGTGATGAGCTAATGAGATTCAACTTAAATGGAAGGGAATGGATAGAAGCAAAGGCAGTTCATTAGTGCGCCTAAAGTAATGTCATACTGAAGGTGAACGTGACTGAAAGGAGTTGTATGGAGCCGTATATCCCATCAATCAACACTACAAATACAAATAAGTTCTGGCATGAACTACTTCAAAGGTATGAATTTGTACAAAGAGTCAACAATAGAGGAGTACAGGGGGAAAACTGTTGCATGCTATGGTCTATATTTAACAGGAAGACATCAATAGCATCACATGGGTGGTTGCTGTGGCTCAGGAGGCAGAGCTCCAACCTGCTGTGCTGGAGGTCTGGAGTTCGATCCCTGGTGCCTCCTGCCCACATGCAAATTAAAAAAAAACAAAAACAAAAACAAAACAGTATCACAGCGATGCCAGGGGTAAACAATAGGAGTGAAGGACAAGAGTTAAGGGGAGGTTTGGATCCTCTATTTGGTGAGGGTGTGTTTATTGGTTATTTTTCTCTTTGGAGCAATGAAAACTGTCTAAAATTGAGAGTGCTGAGGACAGTACAACTAAGTGAGGATACTGTGAGACACGGATTGTTGACTTTGGCCATTATCCGCGATGCCCAAATGGATGGAGGTGGCTGCAGTGACTGAGGAGTAGAATGGCAAACAGCGGTGTATGCGCGTGATGGAATATTGTACAGTTACAGAAAGGAATGAAGTCAGGAGGCATGCAATGAGGTGAATGGAGCATAAGGGCATCATGTGATACAAAATAAGCCAGATGCAAAAGAATTAATTAGGGTATGGTCTCTTTCAGAAAATATTTTTAAGAAAATTGGGACCTAGATTGTAAGCTCTTATAGCAGTCACATTTACTCTGGAGCTGTAAATGTCATTTCTAGATTCTGAGAGACTGTGCTATATGCGTATAACCTGGTATTTCCCTGGAACTTTGGGTGCCCGTGTGACCCCTAAGACTCAGAGTTAGAGTTCTGCAGCTCTGAAAGTCAGCATTGCTACATACAACAACTATTAAAGGAACCGACAAAGAGACCAGTCTTCAATTACAGATAAGAATGAAGCTGAACTGGTTAGGACTAAGGTAAATCAGAATACAGGATAAAGGATGACATTGTTAGTATTTTAGAACTTCACCTACTCTATGAGATCAAAGGAAGAAAGGTCTATTTTGTCCAAACCTAAATTGTCTGTAGCACATAATCTAGCTCAACCTGTCTGGAAAGATCATTCAAACAACCCAAACACATGGTACCCAGAAGGGGAACGAGGGCCTGTCATTCTGCATAGCTTAGTGCAATACCCGGATACATCCCAGAGGATGTTGGGCAGATAATTAAATAGCATTGGCAAAGTCCCTTGAGGGACTGGAGGAAAAAAAAAAAAAAAAAGCAAAAAAGTGGACAATAAAATGGAAAGCCATTTTAAAAAGCCACAGACTATGAATTTATGTGCAATTATCTAGCTGACAAACTATTAATCTACAGAATATACACATGGGACAATTACAAATCAATAAGAGGATAAACAGCCCCCGGAAGGCACAGACAACGAACATGAATGCAACTCACAGAAGAACGAGAATGGCTAAAAACACGTGAAGACATGTGTAGCTCCTCTAGGAACCAGGAAAATGCAAACTGAAATCACAATCAGTTGGAAGAAAAACTAGAAAGCTGGTGGAAGTGTGGCATGGTGGATGGTCTCACACACCCTTGGGGGTATCACTGATGCGCCACTTTGGAGAGCAATTTGGCAGCAAATGGTAAAGTTGAAAAAACCACCAGCCTAAGGCTTAGATTCTCACTTCTAGTTAAATGCTCAGAAGCCCTCACACATCACCAAGGAGACACATTCCAGAATGTTCACTGTGGCATCAGTTTCAAAAACAAAACACTGGACTCTATCTAAACGGCCATCCTCACGAAGAGGAATAAACAAAACACGGTATTTTTTACACAACGGGATATCACGCTGCAATCCAGATAAATGAACTAGAGTCATACACATCAACATGAGGGGAAAGCTCAACCACGATGTTTAGCTTTTACCAAAAAGTAGTTTTGAGGGCCATGACACAAATCTCAGCAAATTTCAAAGAATGTACATATTGCAGAAGATGATCTGAGACTACAGTGCAATTAATATAAAAATCCTTAACGGATACAGTACAAATGATATATTCAGACAGCTGGCAAAATTTGAATGTTGTCTATAAAATAGATGGTTCATCACAGTTACACTTTCCAACTCTGACACCTGCTGTCATGTAAAAGAATGCCCTCGTTCTTAGGAAATATACCAAAGCATGTGGGTGCAAAAGCTGGAGCGTGCACTCTCCGGAGCATATGATGACTCCTTGAAGCACCTGAGCGTGGGGGTGGGCCTTGGTTCAGAGCTTTGGTTCTTCTATGAAAAGGGGCATGAGGTGGCCTGTAAGATCTGCCCCGCGACCCTGAAGTTCTTTGGGGTTGTCTGAAGCAAGACCCAGGCAGTTCCGGGAAGCAGGAAACCCACAGCTCAGGCTGGCACGTGGGAATCCACGGGCCGGTTCGCTTGGCTCACGCTGGCTGCTGTTGGCCCTCTGAGAAACACGTGCGTCTCGGCTGGCCAGGTGAGAGGACTTTAGGTCTGAACTTCAAGCCAGAGTAGACAGGGGTTCCCGGCCAGCCATGCCTGCAAGGACTAAGGCATTCTCTCTGGAAGCCTCTCCTTTGCTCCCCAACACTCAACCCCACCACCACCACCACCTGGAAAAACAACTTTTGCCATGACATCTGTTCCCCTGACCCGGGGTAGAGCAGGCATGGGACCTAATGCAACCCCCCACCCCGCTGTTCCTGGGCTCATGGGGACCCTGCCTGGAGTCAATGACTCAGGGAGTGAGACCTCCATTTGCCCCCCACTTGGCTTAAGTCCAACTTGGCTGCTCCTGCGGAGAACCCCTAAATACCACTGAACCCATTGCAGAGCCAGGGGCAGATCCAGGAGTCCCAGAGACTGTGTGAACTAGAGGCCAAGACCCTCCAGGCGCTCACCTGGGGCCAGAGGAAGGTACAGATCCAGCACCTCCTGCCGCGGAGCACGGAAGAGGCTGTTTCCCAGGCCCGCGGCCGCAGGGGAGCCCTCCCCGGCCCGCCCGCCCCGGCCCCGCCGTGCGACTCCCCCAGCCCCGCGCGCGCGGGACAGGCAAGAACTGAATTCGCACCCGGAAGCTCACGTCGCCCTCCAAGATTCCGGACCGCGGTGAACCCCATTCCCCCGGGCCCAGGCGCTGCTCCCTGGCCGCTCGGCACCCCCCAATGTCTGTCCCGGAAGGGTCTCTGCGCGCCCGGGCCAGGAGCTGCGGGGCGCTGGCCCCGGGCACAAAACTCCGCGCAGCGGGGGCTCCGGTGGGGTTAAAGACCACCCGACTCTCCTCCCCCAGAGACCGCGGCAATGACAGCCGCCTGGCCTACCCCCGACTCACCTCCTAGGAAATCTTTCTTTGCTCCTTTTCTCTTCCTGCTGCTTCACTCACTTCATCGGACCAAAGTGGGCCTGAGCTTGGCTCTGGCTTCATTCGGATCCCTTGGCCCACGGGGCAGCCCCTCCGGCCCCAGGGCGCTGGGCAGGACACCCGCCAGCCAGCAGGCTCAGTGCCGGCTCACCGGGGCATTCAATTATTAAGCAAAAAGGAGGCTTTTAAATCTTCATTCCTCCAACCTGGGTTGCAGGACCCTCCCCAGCCAATCGGGTACCTTCCTCTCTGTGCTGCGGGGAGGGTGGTTGGGCCTGCCCAGAGCACGCCCTCTTAGCCAAGGTGCCCTCACCTGGCCTGCCTCCCTGCCCCTCAGACACTCCGAAACACTCACCAAGGCCCATGGGACCCGCTAATTATTTTCCTGAACTGCTTCACTGGCCAATCCTGCCTGGAGCTGGACTGTCCCAGGGTAGAAATGGAACCTCCCACAGCACTCCCCTGCCTCCCCCACCAACACACACACAGTAGGGCCTGATGCAAAGTAAGGCTCTTTTGCAGACTAAAGGGCCCATTTCCTTCCCCAGCAGCACCCAGGGGAGGGTGAGGAGACATGGCTAGGGCACAGGGATGCTTTATTACATACGGTTGGTTCCCACACTTTATTGTTCCAAAGCCTGAATCCCACCACTGCCCTGCCCTCGTGCCCCTTACAGAGAAACAGAGAATGGCTGAACGGGCAGTTCCTGAGTGAGTCCCGCCCCCTGCCTTCCCAAGCCTGAGACCCCAGGACCCCAGCGAATGGCTACCAGCGACCCCTTCCTCCCTCTGCTTCTCTGAAGCCTGCTCTTCTGGCCCCCACCCGACTCCTCTTCCTGAGCCCTGAACTAGGGGAAGAAGCAGAGGCCGCCGAGAGCCTGTACCGCCCAGGCCCTCCCCACGGGGACAGAACAGTGGGCAGTCCCAGAATGGTCACTGCATGTCCCCAGGCCCCTTTGCCAGGAGGGCACTTCCACCCAGATGAGAAATACAAGGCACAGTCATGGTGAAGAGGTAGCCGGGGCAAGACACTGAGCTGCCGAAGCGCCATCCTCGGATGCAGTCACAGCCCCCTCACTGCTCCGTCCTGCCAGAGACACTCCCAGGCAGTTTTCCCTTGGGATGGGTAGGGGCAAGGGGCTGGCAGGACGGGAGGGAGGTGGAGGGAAAGGCCAGCTGCTCTCTGTTCACTTCAGTGTCCAGGCCCTTGTCTTGGGTCTCCCTAAGAGACAAGGTGAAGCCACGGTCCTGATGCCGGGCTGGCTCCGGGCCGGGGTGCTGGCTGGGGCACTGGCTGGGGTGCTGGTAGCCTGCAGACGGGCTCAGCTCCGGTAGCTCTTGAGCAGGTGCCCGGCAATCACCAGCCTCTGGATCTCGCTGGTGCCTTCGTAGATCTCGGTGATACGGGCGTCTCGGTAGTGCCGTTCTGCGGGCATCTCGGTCACGTAGCCCATGCCCCCGAGGATCTGCATGGCCTGCGACGGAAACCAGGGACTCAGGAGGAGAAGATCCCGACCCACAGGGAAAGATGGGCAGGAGCAGCCAGGAAGGGGCAGCTGGCGCACAGCCCTGCCCCGCAGCGCCCAGGCACTCACCTGGTGGGTGATGGCGGTTGCCGCCTCCGATGCAGCCAGCTTGGCCATTGCTGCTTCCTAGTCACAGGGGACAGCGAGGTCAGACGCTCCCTGGAAAAGGGCCCCCAGTATGGGGGACCCCAGCTGGGGCGGGGTGGGACAGGCCAGGGAAGCTTCTCCGTGGAGTGGCAAACCCACAGGCCCGCATCTCTGACCTGCAGAGGCCCGAGGAACTGGGACCCCGCCCGGACTGCCCACTGAGTCTGTTGGCCACCAGGGCTTAGGGCCAGGCCTCGGGGGACCCCCTCCCCACAGGCACCTTGATGTAGGGCTTCCTGATGTCCTTCAGCATGGCCGCGCGCCACGTCAACAGCCGGGCACTCTCCAGGGCCAGGGCCATGTCTGCCAACTTGAACTGCAACAACCCAGCCCCGGCCCGCCGGTCAGCGGCTGCCCCCAGCCCTCCCTCCGGGGACAGGAGGAGAGGGAGCTGCGAGGCCAGCTGCGCCCTGCTCACTCCGGCGTCCGGGCCCGGGGCCTGCACCCCCTTACCTGGATGGCCTGGAGCTTGGTGAGGGGCTCCCCAAAGGCCCTGCGGTTCTCGGCGTAGTTCACGGCACAGTCGAGGGCGGCCTGGGCGATGCCGAGGGCCTGCGCGGCGATGCCGATGCGGCCCATGTCCAGGGTTTGCTGTGGGGAGCACCGGGTCAGTAGCAGCACCCCGCCCGGCTCCCTGCCGCCCGCACCCCGCCCGGCTCCCTGCTGCCCGCCCCCGCCCGGCTCCCTGCCGCCCGCCCCTCTCACCATGGCTATCTTGAAGCCCATTCCCGGCTCCCCCAGCAGGTTTTCCCTGGGGATGCGGCAGTCCTCAAAGATGAAGTTGGCGGTGGAGGAGGCGCGGATGCCCAGCTTGTCCTCCTTCTTCCCCAGCGTGAGCCCCGGGGTGGGCACCGGGACCAGGAAGGCGCCAATGCCCTGCGAGTCCAGGGACGGGCCTGCTGCGCCTCCAGCCACACATAACACACCACACACCGCACGCCACACACCGCACACCACACACCGAGATGAACCCCAGCCCTCCCCCGCCACCCGCCGAGCCTCAGGCCCGCCCCTGCCGCTGCCCTGGGGAAGGAGACAGGGAGGGAAGGGCCGCCCGCAGCCTCGGGGCAGGAGCAGCTCCGGGAGCCCCGGTCCAGGGAGGAGGCTAAGGATACGCGGACGGAGACCCCGCGGGACGCCCGAGGCCCAGCTGACCGGCCCTCCGGGCCCCCACCTTGTTCTGCAGGGACCTGTCCAGGCTGGCGAAGACCACAGCGGCCGAGGCCTCCCAGGAGTTGGTGATCCAGGCTTTGGTGCCGTTCAGGACCCAGGAGTCACCCTCCGCCCGGGCAGTGGTGGAAGCGGCTCCCGCGTCGCTGCCGTTCCCTGCCCCACACACAGACTGGGGATCTCATGCTGCCCGCCACCCCACTGAGCTCCCGCGGCCCCCACCAGGCCCCCGAGCCCCCCACTGCGAGGACGGAAGGCCGCACCCACTGGGCGCCGAAAACGTGGGCTCTGGGCTCCCGAGAGAAAGCACCAGGGCCTTCCCAGCTCCCAGAGCTCGCACCGAGTCCAAGGGGTCACTGGGGGTCCCGCGGGAGCCAGCCATGCCGAGGTGCAGGGACCCCAGCGCGACAGCTTCCCCCCAGCTCGGCTCAGACGACTGCACTGCTCTAGGCAGGCAGCTGCTCACTCCCAGAGCCCGTCCTCAGGCCGGCCCCGCAGCCCCTTGGGCAACCCAGCTCCAACCTGGTGTGTCACCCCGATTCTAGGGAGGGGAGGGGACAGGCCGAGGCCTGGCCGTGGTACCTGGTTCACTGAGGGCAAAGCAGCCGAGCTTGTCACCACTGGTGAACGGCGTGATCCACTGCCGCTTCTGCTCTCGGGAGCCAAACTTCAGGATGGGCCCCAAATAGAGAGACTGGGGGCCACGGGTGGGGGTGTCAGGGGCTTTGGAGCCCAGAAGGCCTGTAACCCAGCAGGACCAAGCCAGGGACGTCTCAGGGAGAGCAGGCGCTGGGAGGTGAGACGAGCTGTGCTGGGCGACCCCTGGGACCCTCCCCCCGGCGTCCCAGGGCCCAGGAGGTACTAACATTGTTGACACTCATGATGACGCCACTGGAGGCACAGCCCCTGCTGATCTCCTCCATGGCGATGGCGTAGGCCAGGTAGTCGAGGCCGGCGCCGCCGAGCTCCTCGGGCACGTCCATGGCCAGCAGCCCCAGCTCACCCATCTTCTTCACCTAACCCCAGAAAAGGATGTCACGGCAAGGGGCAGCTGCTGGGAGCCAGGGCCACCCTCCCCTCCCCAAGGCCCCTTGAAGCCCTGCTGTCCTGAGCCAGGGCCTGCAGAAAATAAGTCAGGCCCCGGGATCTCACCACCCACCCTGTGGTCCAGCCTCATCTGCAGGAGGAAGCCATCCACAGAGCCCCCCGGGACCCGCTCCTGGGCCCACCCCACATGCCAGCTCACCTCTCAGTCCTCAGCCATGACCAGGGAGCAGAGGGAAGGCACAGGGCACCTTCACAGGCTCTGAGAGGTAAGGAGGCAGGACTGCACAGTGCCGCCTGCCCTCCTTTCAGCCCCTGAAGCACACACACACCCCTCCCCACCACAGGGCCTTTGCACCTGCTGTTTCCCTTTATCACCTAGTTATTATCTCCTCCCTCCCCTTCCCATCTCAGCTCAGGCACCCATTTCTGGCCTCAAGGAGTCATATCCTTTAATTACATATTCTCTCAGTTCCTTGGGCCTCTCCTTTGTGGTGCTTCTGCAGCTGGAATTTCACACCCATTAATGTGTGCATTTGATTATGATCTTTCTCCCGGGCCACGAGAGCAGGGGCTATGTGTATCTCAGCTCACAGCTACATGCCTGAGGCAGCACACACCACAGAGCAGAGCCCACAGCAGAGGCTCCAGCAATTCTGTTGAACAAATGAATGGCAAGAGCTAGAGATTTTTAACTTTGAATAACAATAATAGTAATAATTTAACACCAGTAATGGCTGACAGCTGTGAAGTGCTTGCTATATGCAAAGCTCTGTGCTGTATGTGACTTTCATTTGAGTCTCTCCAAAGCTGCGAGAGGAACAAAGCTGTGTACTGACCTCGCATTACAGACCGGGAAGCCTGGGGCCCAGGAGGTTAGGGACCTCTCCCCAACAGCCTCCAAGAAGGGAAGCGGGAAGCACTGGACTGCAGGGCTGAAATCCAGGCAGTGATTCCAGAATCGTAACCACTCTACCACACTGCCCAGCTCTGCCCCTTCTGACCGAGGATGAATTCATTTCTCTCTCTAAGCCTGCTTCCCTTCTGAGAAATGTGGATCAAAACTCACCTACCCTGAAACAACAATTAAAACCAGTTGCCTCGGACGGGGCGCGAGGGGATCACTGCTTTTCTTCAGCCCTTTTACACAATTTGATTCTTTTAAGCATGTTCTTACTCTACGTTCATTTAAAGGAAGCAAACTAATAAGGATGTTTACCAACACTTTCTTATTTTTCTATATGACTTCAAGGATTATTTTAAAAATTAAAAAAAAAAAACCAAACAATTAGAGGTACACAGAAGCTAGAGATGGATGAGCAGTTACCATGAGGGCAGAGGCTGTGTGTGCTTCGGCTTTACCACACTGAGGCTGAACTTAAAGGCAAGGGAACAGAGAGGAGTGAAGGCAGTTCATTAGTGGGATTATAATACTGCTATATTAAAGGTGAGTGTGATTAAAAGGGGATGTACAGAGCCATGTAACCCATCAATTAACACTACAAATATAAATAAGTTCTTGCATGAACTTCTTCAAGGGTTTGTTTGATCTCGTACAAAGAGTCAAGAATAGAGGGGTACAAGGGGGAAACTACTATCACATGCTATGGCCTATGGTTAACAGAAAGACATCAACACTGCCACAGCTCTACCAGGGGTAAATAATTGGGGGGGAGTGGGGAGGGAAAAGGGTTAAGGGGAGGTTTAGATTTGATATCTAGTGAGGCTGCATTTATTGGTTCTTTGTCTCTTTAAAATTGAGGCTGTACAACTAAGTGAGGATGCTGTGAGCTGTGAATCGGTTATTTTGGACATTATCCATGATGCCCGATGGATGGAGGGGCCCACGGGACGCACTGACCAGGAGGTAGAGTGGTGGACGGGGGTGTACACATACTAGGGAACACCGGGTGGCTACAAAAAGGAATGAAGTCATGAGGCACACACGAGGTGAATGAAGCTGGGGGGTATTATGTTGCACAAGATAAGCCAGAAACAAAAGCACAGATATGGTATGGTCTCTTTTAGAAAATACTTGTAAGGAAAACAGCCTACCCTGTAAGCTCTTACAGCAGTCACACTTAGTCGAGAGCTGTAAGTGTATTTCTAGATTCTGAGGTGCTGTGCTGCATGTGCATAAGTGGGACTTCTGTGAAATTGTGAGTGTCTCTGTGACACCTGAGATTCAGAGCTGGAGTGTGGCAGCTCTGAAAGCCAGCACTGTTACATGCAACAACCGCTAAAGTAATCGAAAAAGAGATCCGGCTTCAATTAGAGAGAAAAACGAAGCCAATCTGGTTGGGACTAAGGTAAATCAGAATACAGGGCAAAGAATGATGGTGTTATGTACTCTGGAGCTTGAGCTATCGTATGACACTGAAGGCAGAGAGGTTTATTGTGACTAGAACCTAAATTTGCTGAGACACACAATCTAAATGAACCTGCCCGGACAGCTCATTTAAACAGCCCAAACACATGGAACCCAGAAGGAAATGAGGCGATTCTGTATCGCTTAATGTAATACCCAGAGACTTCCCAGACTATGGGGGGCTGATAATTAAAAAGTACGGGTAGAGTACCTTGAGGGACTGGAGAAAAAATACGGAACTATAAACTTTCCCACCTGGAAACCCCTGGTACTTTCTCAAACATTAGGGACTCCCAAGTTAATAGGCTAAGCCCTTGATTTTGAGGCTTGCCCTAAAATAAGGTATCAGTGGCTGACAGAGTTCCAACAGAGTCAAAAGGCTATTCCAGAGGCCACTCTTATGCAAGGTTCAGGTACTTATTGCTAATTGCCATGGTCTGCCAAACCACCACCAACATAATTCTTGTTAACCCACAGGACGCCCAGGGCTCTAGCCAAGAGTCTATAAAAGTTTCAATAACTAAATTTACTTCCCAGAAATCAATATCCTCCACAATTTGTACTGGTTTGGCTGTTGTGTACCCCCGGAAAAGCCATGTTCTTTAATCCTGATTCAATATTGGCAGGTGGGATCTTTTTAAAGTTGTTTCAGTGAAGATGTGTCTCCACCCATCCAAGGTGGGGTTGCTTACCGGAGTTCTTTAAGAGAGAATCATTTTGGAAAAGGCTTCAGAGACAACACGAGACCCAGATGTTTGGAGACGCAGAAAAAAAAATGCCCCCAGGGAAGCCGAAGGATAGACAACAGCCCCGTGCTCTACTCCCCTGGCCTTTCTTGAGACAAGACATCCTTACCTGGATGCCTCAGTTTGGAGTTAAATGTAGGGAAAAGTGCCTGGAATATCATAACCCCCCAAAGGTTGATTATCGGTGTTGTTATTACTACCATTATTTTAAAACACTAATTGTCTTATTTTGATTTTGCAAACCTGCCATTTTATCTATGTGTGTCTAGTTCTTTAGCCCTGGATTCCCTGCTGTAAGTGGGAGCTTAGCACCAAACGTAATAATCCGTGGTCGTGATAAAAGTAAAAAAGCCCAAAAGGCTTGGCGTTCACTAGAGAAAGGAAGCAAATATTGACCAGTCACCTCTGTATCCCACCAGTCACCAAAATCAGAGCCCAGGTATAGCAGCTTAGAGGGAAGATAAGCAGATTGAGCCCTACAGCTCCCTAGCTCTCTAACCTTAGGCAGCTCATAGAATAGTTGGACTCTTGTGATAGTCATGAGTTTACAAATAAGAAAACACCTCACACACAACTAAACTCGATGCAGATGCTCTCGCTACTTTCAGCTACAAATTCCTTCATTCAACAAATATTTCCTGAGGGCCTCAGAGCCATGAAAAAGAGTCTGGGTTTTCCTGGGAAACCATTTTAGGATGTTTTTTTTTTCTTTCTTTCAAAAATATTTACTAAGACAACTTATCTAATAAAAATGAAGACATGGCAGGCACTGGGCTAGGCATTGGGAATATAACAGTAAATGAGGCAGACAGGGTCTCTCGTCCTCCTGGAGCTGCTGTCTCAGTTCAAATTAGATCTGTCCTCTGACCACTGAATTAAATGGATCCATTCAAGGATTTTAAGTCATAATTATATTTGTTTGTTTTATTTTAACTTTATATTTTGAAATAATTTCAAACTTTTAAGGACAATTACAAAAATCATACAAAATTCATACAGAGAACTCCAGATCCTTACCCAGATTACCCGATGCGCCAATTTTAACATCTTGCCACATTCACTGTATTATCCTATCCAACCATCCATCCATCCATCTCTCTATCAATTTTGTAAGCATTTGAGAGCAGGTTCTATACATCACGATCTTAGAATACATAATACTTCCATGTACACTTCCTAAGAACAAGGATACTTATTTACGTAAAGTTCAAGAACTTTCACATTGATATGAAACTTTCAGTCTGTGTTTCAATTTTTTTCATACCGACCAATACCATCCTTTTGGGCCTCTTACCCTCCTTTATTAGAACCAGGACAGGGTCATGGATTGCATTTAATTGTCACTGTTCCTTTAGTTTCTCTATCTCTCTCTTTTTTTTTAACTATGAAAATACATACAACATAAAATTTCCCGTCTTTAACCGCTCCCAAGCGTATCATTTGAAAGATTCATCACAGCACAATTTTGTCCTCTACCTCCTTCTCCCATCACCCCAAAAAGAAACCCCGCACCCATTATGCACTAACTCTCTAGTCTCCCTTCCCCACCCCTCTGCCCCTGGTAACCTGGACTCTACTTTCTGACCCTATGAATTCTAGTGGGTGTATGATGGTATCTCGTTGTGGTTTTGATCTGCATTTCTTTAACGGCTAGTGATGTTGAGCATTTTTTCGGTGCTTATTGGTCATGTGTACATTTTCTTTGGAGAAATATCTATTTAAGTCTTTTGTCCATGTTTTCATTGAGGCTTTCTTTTTGTTGTTGAGCTGTAGGAGTTATTTTCATATTATGAATAAACTCTTATCAGATATATGGTTTCCAAATATTTTCTCCTTTACTTTTGGTTGACTTTTCACTTCCTTGATTATGTCCTTTGATGAACACAAGTTTTTAATTTTGATGAAGTCCCATGTATCTATATTTTACTTTACTACTTATCCTTCTGGTGTCAGGTATATTTATATAGTTTATAACACATCACCCTGCCTATAAGGCAGAGTATGGATTAAAGGCAGGCAGACCTCAGACTCTCTCCACCTTGGGAGAATGTTATTTCCAACGTTTCTGACACAATATGGCCCTCTGGAACTTGGAGCACTTTCACTTGATGGCTAGGTTCCAGCTATCACTCATGAAGCAAATGAACCCCAGAACTAACTGCCGAGACCAGCCTACACTCCAGAACTGCACCTGACACTGAGAGAAAAGCAGGGAGAAATGAAGTTTATTTTAGGAACCCTGCCCTTCGGTTAAGTCAACAAGGCACTTACTAAACACCTGAGAAGGGCAGGGCCTTGTCCTGGGCGCTGGAGAGCCTTGGGGGAGACACAGCTTCTGCCCTGAGGGAGCCCACCCTCCTCGAGTCCCTCTCCTTAAACACCTCTTATGCCCAGGCTGCCCTCAACCCCTCATCCAGGCCTATTCTACTCCCTTTAAATTGCACACTGCTCCCAAATCACCTACCCTCTCTCCAAGGTGCAAAACTCACAAACTGTTGACAGGAGCCTGCCCATATTTAAAAAAAAAAAAACAAAAAAACTCACAAA
>PVIY010054969.1:0-13964 GCA_004026745.1 Myrmecophaga tridactyla
CTGTGCTACGTTGCATTCTCTCATTTAAGCACCAGCCAATTAAGCCAAACGTCACTCATTGCAGCAGACACGCCTCCTAGCTGACTGCAGATGTAATTGGCAACAGATGAGGTTCACGTACTGTTGGCTTATGTCCGCAGCAACAAGACTAGGTATGCTCACCTGGCCAAGTTGACAACTGAATCTAACTAACACACATTGTTAAAAGAAATCAAAGAGATCTAAATAGGTGGAAAGACATTCCTTGCTTATGGATAGGAAGGCTAATATAGTTAAGATGTCAATTCTCCCCAAATTGATCTACAGATTCAACATAGTACCAATCAAAATTCCAACAACTTACTTTGAAGATTAGGAAAAGCTAAGTATCAAATTCATCTGGAAGGGAAAGGGAGCCCAAATAGGTAAAAGCATCCTAAAAAAAAAGAACAAAGTAGGAGGATTTATACTTCCTGACTTTAAAATCTATTATAAAGCCACAGTGGTCATAAACAGCATGGAATTAGCACAAAGATAGAAGCATTGACTAGTAGGATCAAATCGAGAGTGCAGAAATAGACCACCAAATCTATGCTCAACTTATTTTTGACAAGGCCCCCAAATCCTCTGAACTGGGACAAAATAGTCTTTTCAATAATTGGGCATGGGAGAATTGGATAGCAATAGCCAAAAGAATGAAAGAGGACCCCTATCTTACCTCCTACACAAAAATTAACTCAAAGTGGATCAAATATCTAAATATAAGAACTAGCACCATAAAGCTTCTAGAAGAAAATGTGCAGAAACATCTTCAAGACCTAGTAATAGGAGGTAGCATCCTAAACTTTACACCCAAAGCACAAGCAACAAAAGAAAAAAATAGATAAATGGGAACTCCTCAAAATCCAATGCTTCTGTACCTAAAAAGACTTTGTCAAAAAGGTAAGGAGGCAGCCAACTCAATGGGAGAAAATATTTGGAAATTACAGATTGGACAAAAGTTTAATTTCCTGCGTATACAAAGAAATCATCAACTCAACAACAGAAGAACAAACAATCCAATCATAAAATGGGCTAAAGATAGGAATAGGCATTTTTCTGAAGAGCAAATACAGATGGTTCAAAAGTACATGAAGAGATGCTCATTTTCATTGGCTATAAGGGAAATGCAGATCAAGACTGCAATGAGATACCACCTCACACCTATAAGAATGGCTGCTATTAAACAAACAGGAAATTATAAATGTTGGAGATGATGTGGAGAAACTGGGACACTTATGCACTGCTGGTAGAAATGTATAATGGTGCAGCCACTATGGAAGACTGTTTGGCGGTTCCTTAGGAAACTAAATATCGAGTTGCCCTATGACCCAGCAATAGTACTACTTGGTATATACCCAGAAGAGCTGAAAGCAACAACACAAACAGACATTTGCACACCGATGTTCATAGCAGCATTATTTACAATTGCCAAAAGATAGAAACAAGCCAAACTCCCATCAACAGATGAATGGATCAACAAAATGTGATATATACACACCATGGAATATTATACAGCAGTAAAACAGAATGATGTCCTGACACACATCACAAGATGGATGAGCCTTAAGGACATAATGCTGAGTGAAGTTAGCCAGACACAAAAGGATAGATACTGTATGATTCCATTTTTATGACCAGCATAAAGGTTTAGTCAGAGGCTTATAATACAGAATATAGGGGACTTAGAGATACATAGAAGCTAGAGATGGGTGAACTGTTGGCTAATGAGGTTGAACTCCAATGTAAGGGCATAGATAGGAGTGAAGGTGGTTCTCTAGTAGGTCTATAAATAATATTACCATATTGAAGATGAACATGATTGAAAGGGGTTGTATAGACCTACGTGTCCCACTGATTAACACTAGAAATATGAATTAGTTCTCACAAGAATTATTTCAAAGATATGATTCTCACATAAAATGTGTTAATGTAAAATGTAATATATAAAATGTAAAAAGTCCAGGGTACAGGGGTAAAACTGCTATTGCATGCTATGAGCTATGTTCAAAAAGAAACCATCATCAGCACTACCACAGCAACAGCAGAGGTAAATAATGGGGGGAGGGACAAGAGTTAAGAGGAGGTTTAGATTTCCTATTTCGCAAGGGTGTGCTTATTGGTTTTCTTTCTCTTGGGAACAATGAAATTATCTAAAGCTGAGAATGTTCATGGACTTTGAACTTTGGGCCCTCTACATGATGCCTGATGAATGCAGGTGGCTGAGGATGCATTGACGGAGTAGATTGGCAAATGGTGGTGTATACTTATGAAAGAAGGTTGTGCTGCTACAAAAAGGAACAAAGTTGTGAGGCACGCAATGAAGTAAATGAACATGCGGGACATTTGGTGAGACAAAATAAGCCAGAGACAAAAGAACAAGAATGGTATGGTCACGTTTAGAAAATGCTTAAAAGAAAACAGGGGCCTAGATTGTAAGCTTTTAGAGCAGACACATTGAGTATGGAATGTGGATCATTATTTCTGGATTTTGAGAGGCTGTTATATATATATACAACCTGATATTTAGAGAAGAATGAGGCCGAACAGTTTGAGGTTGAAGTAATTCAGAACATAGGGGTAAGAAAGACACATATTTTTTGAGACCAATGGAAGAAAGGTTTATTTGGTCTGGAACCGAAATTTCTGTAGTGCATAATCTAATTCAACCTATCTGTATAGCTCATTTGAACAATTAGAACACAGAGAGCACAGAATAAGAAAGAGGTCCTTTAATCCTGTATAGATTTTTGTAATGCCTGGATACATCCTAGAATATATTAAGCAGATAATCAAAAAGTATTGGCAAAGTCCCCTGAGAGATTGGAGAAAAATATGGAACTATTAAATCTTACCATCAGGGAATCCCCTGATACTGTGTCAAACTTTTGGGACACCCAAATCAATAGGCCATGGCCTCGATCATGAGGCTTATGAAGGTAGTGGAGAGGCTTAGACTACCTACAGGCATGCCTATTACTTCTGGAAGACCTCCTTTGTTGCTCAGATGTGGCCTCAGTATTTCTAAGCCCAACTCTGCAAGTGAAACCATTGCCCTCCTCCCTACATGGGATATGACTTCCAGGGGTAAAAGTGTCCATGGCGACATGAGAGATAACTCCCAGGGATGAACCCAGACCTGGCACCGTGGGATCAACAATGCCATCCTGACCAAAAGTGGGAAAAGAAGTATAATTAATAAAGTATCAGTGGCAGAGAGAGTTCAAATAGAGTCAAGAGTCTACTCTGGAGGATGCTCTTATGCAAGCTTCAGTTAGACATTGCTACCTATCATAACCTGCCAACCCCCAACCAGGACCACTCCAGCCAATCCTAAAGAACACTTAGGGCAATATATAAGATCCCATAAGGATTCCATGCACTAGAGTAACTTTCCAGAAACCTACAACCTCCAGATGGGTCCCTGGTCCAGATAAGTCCTGAAACCTAGCCCAGCCTCTCCAGAACATCAGATAGTTTCATCTCCCTACCCCATATTAGTGACAGACCCTTCCAATATGAAAAATTTAGACTCACCATAGCACAAACACCCTGAAAGAGAGGGATGGAAAGATCAAAGGTGATGGTGGAGCTATACAGAGAAGGTCGAATTTAACAAATGAATAGGAATGCTGAGTCATTAAATATCTTTTTTTGTCTCCAGTATTTTAGAGCAGCTAGAAGTAAAAACCTAAAATTGTGAAATCGTAACCAATGTCAAACTCTGAAATATGTTCTACAACTAATTGTGGTGCTGTGCATGGAAACTTATAGCTTTTTTGTATATATGGTATTTTTCACAAAAAAAGAAGGAAAAAAAGCCAATTGTGATATAAAAAAAAAATTTAAGCCCTCCAGCCTCCTATGTTCTGGAACAGCTAGAAGGAAAAATATGAGACGATCTTATGGTAACCCATGACAATCTCTGGGATCTGCCTTGTAACTACTTGTTGAAGAGTGCTTTGAAAACTATTGCTTTTTTATTTCTTTGCTTTGTATATATGTTATACTATACAATAAAAAAGTTAAAAAAAAATAAAGAGAAGAAAGAGTATAACAGAGAAGACAGGATTTAACAAATGAGTATGACTGCTGTATCATTATATTGATATTTCTGTTAGCCTCCAGTGTCTTGGAGCAGCTAGAAGAAAAAAACGAAAACTTGTGGAACTGTAACCCATACCAAACTTTAAAATCTGTTCTATAACTAAATGTACTTAGAAATTTACTGTTTTTGTATATATATTTCACAATAAAAATGCCAAAACATAAAAAAAAAGAACGCATGAACAACTACATTCAAGGTTCTCCAGTCCAAGTGACACTAAAGTAAGGCACATAAAACAAAGCAGAAGTGAATAGGGCTGGCTAAGCCAAGTTATCCTACTATGTCTGGAACCAATGAACTAAAACAACCAAATCTCACACAGTAGAGCCATAATAAACAAATCTTAAGCATAAGAACCTTGCCCATTTCAGGAGCTTCAATCTGTCTACAAGAGGAATGGCCTCACAATGTATTTCGGGGTGACTCAGCTGATGGTGATATAGGACATGAATATACAAAGGCACTCACGGATAAGTATAGACTGATAGTGACTCAAAGAGAAGGGACAAGATCCCTCATATATATTGATCCTGTAATCAAAAAAGCCATGCCTTACCATGGGGTCCCCAAGGAGACATGTGCACAGAGAATATATCAAGCAAAGGAACAATCTGTTACTGCCTGGCAGAGACTGGCTAGAGGCTCTCCAGTTCTGTTTTCTCTTCCTAGGCATACAGGCAGTGTACATTTCCCAGCTCTCCTTGTAAACAGATTAGGAACGTGACCAATGGAATGTGACTGGGAGGGTTGTACCCCACCTATAGTCCTGGTCTCTGAAATTTCCCTTGCTATTTCCAATGTTCTGCTTCTCCATGAGAGCAGCTAAAAGCTAAGGACTCCCAGAGAGTGGAAGTACACATTGGAGTTAGCCTGGCTCCCTAGGTCATCATTTGGAGAAAAAGCCACCCAGGAAAGCTATTGGAACCACACTGGAGCAAAATTGAAGTCTTTATTAGTTTGAGTCACTGGAATTTGGGGTTGTTTCTTTCAGCATACAGCATTATTTACTTGGATAAATACAGGTCCCAAACCCATTGTGAACTCAAATGTTCAGAGGGCCTCCTTTATTCAAGATAGAAACTTGTGAAGGGTAAACAAGGGAGCATTTCTCCATGGAATCTAGAGATAGTGCTATAACTTTATCATGCATCAAAATTACCTGGAAGTCTTGTGAAAACACATTTCTTGAAACCAATTCCTAGAGTTTTTGTTTCAGATCTAGGTCAGGTGCTGAAAATTTGCATTTGTAACAAGTCCCCAGGTGTAGCTGGTGTTACCTGCCAAAGACCACACTTTGAAAACCACTAGCCTGACCCTAGGGCATCACAGCTTCATTATTCTACTACAAGGTTATTTAAGACTAGGGTCAGTGTTCCACTTCAGACCAATCTCAAGACATTTTACTACAATCATGGCCTCAGTATCCCAAGGGAGCCAAGAGGAGCAAGAGATAATGATGGTTCAGTCTTCTCTTAGGCTCAGTCACCAAAAAGAATGCCTGAAAGAAGAAGAAAGACAATAACAAAGAGACAAGAAGAGGCAAAGAAAAAGACAGAGCAGGTTGGAGAGATATAAAATGAAAGACAGACAGAAACATAGAAAGGAGGGGAAAAAAAACCCTCTGGAGATTAGAATACACTCTCCCATGACTTTGGCCTTGTAGAAGGAAAGGCTTCCCAATAGACTTGTAGTTCTCCACCCTGGAAACACAGTAAATCATCTGGAGATCTTTTAATACGTGCTAAGGCTTGGGTTCTATGCCCAGACACTGCTTCAGTTGCTCTCAGGTGGCACCTGTCCATCTGCTGCTCTTTAAATATTCCCATTTTATTTTAAAGTGTGGCTACAGTTGAGAATCACTGGAATACAGAGCCCACACTGTTCTCTAGCTTCTTAAAAGCACCTCTCTGTATGGTCCACTATGGAAGTAATTTGATGCCTCTGGCTCTGAGTCTCCTTATAGGAAAGGGGATGGTAGCTTAAAAAGTGGAAAGGAATTAGGATCTTCCTCTTTCCTGGTAACTAATTAACTTTGAATATGAGAGAAAATAATAACGATATAGAGAATCAAGTCTCTTTTTTCTTTCATTTTTTCCCCTCAGTTTCCAGGTACCTAGAAGAATAGCATTAATTTTTCATTTCCACTGTATCCTCACCCTATTCCCACCCACATGACCTGCTCAGTGGTGAACATAATTGTCCAGATTCTTGTTAATGTGTGTATTAATTAATTCATCCATGCATTCATGACCAAATGTGTATTTCATAAATTTATAATACCACTATCACCAAAAGAGTGGCTCCTTAGATCTCTAACAGATGTGACTTTCTTCAAAATCAGGACCACATTTAAGAACTAAAGTTAACCCGAGCCCCAAGATTCCCGCAAGCGCAAAAAGAAAGAGCTGAGAAGTTATGCTTTCTGCAGTGTTCCTTGTTCTGCCCACCCGCATCCTGGAGTGGAAAATGCACAGTTACATTCTACAGATTATTATGATTAAGTAATGTGTAGAATTCATTTTTTAAAAATAGGTTCATCGACTCTTCATAGCATATTTCTGCAGCACAAGTGTATGTGAAAGCAAGCAAGGAATGGTTATTGTTTAGCACAACTCATTAAGTATTTCTTTCACCCTCTGGGAATTAAACATTCAACGATGAATAAACACAATGAAATGTGCCCATATTAATTTCTGGTTTACTGCCTTCATTCCAAAGCAGGGTGAAAATCAACAGCTAAATCTGTGATCTGGACTTATTACCTATTAAACAAAGCTACTGAAAGTTAACCCTTCACATCTTCTACAGAAATTGTCCCAGGAAGTGCTCTCCTTAAGTTTTTTTCTGCAACTCTTCCCTTGATAGATTCCTTTCTCCTCATCAACATCTCTCCTTTTTCTGCAAGAAACTTTTCTTTACCTGCCACATGCATCAGCTGCAAATCTTGTTAGAAGGAAAGAACACACAACTCAAACTGTTACTAGGGAGGGAATGTGTTGGCTCATATAAATGAAAAGTGAAGTATGGAGGCTTGATCTAAAGCTCAATGTTATCAGGAATTCTCCATCTCTTGGCCCCATTTCCATTGCCCTGGCTCCATTTTCAGGCAGCCCTTTTCTTCATGGTGCTGAGGTGTCTGCATGAGCTCCGCCCTTCACACTTCTAGGTTCAATTCCAATAGAAAATTGAAAATCCTCATTTGCCCCAATAGTCAAACAAAAGTTCGGGGTGTCCCGAATGCACTACCTTAAGCCAAGTCACAGGTTTCAGCCCTAGAATTGGGAACTGAATGAACCACCTGAACCTGGAGTGGGGTAGAAGGTGATCCAGGAGGAGGAGGTTGCTCCACAAAAGAAAAGTGGTAAACAGTTATAAGAAGAAGGGTATGTGGATGCTGGGGTAAAAACACAAAACAAATAAACAAAACCAGTAATGAAAGTCCACAAAACTGCTGTTCTGCTGACTTTTGAATAACAGGGCAAGTGAAGTACATAAAGTGACCAGACTGATAGAATGTAGACAGTCTCGATTATTGTCCTTTTCACATTTTATTGTTATTAACATACAAGTTTGGATTTTCATTAGATTGTGCCTTTTCTTGTGACAAGACTATATCCTATTCGTCACTGCATCTCTAAGGCCTGGAGAATCAATGACTGATGGATGCACAGCTGCTCTCAGAAGTGTGAGGCTGCTGCTTTGGCAGCCCATAAGAACATTTCTGGGGCATGAGGGAGAAAAGAAGGCGTTAGTCCATAATCAATAATTAGGTAGTATGCTATGGACTTGTTTAAAATGATATATAGCTAGGGACCCTTAATGCAATCCTTCCTAACTTCTCTGTATAATAACCAAGAAAACCCACAAAAAACTGCTCTTAACTTTGGCCATTATGAGGGGTTTCCTAATTCCAGAATCTGCAAAAAAAAAAAAAAAAATCTTTTATTCTAAAGCATATGGAAACCATGAAAATACATTCTAAGTTTTCTGTCACGAAAACTGAGGCTGCTTAAAAAAATGTAGGAAAACAGTCCAGTCCATTCCTTCCTCACCCTGAGTCTTTATGAACCAAAAGTTTGGGTAGTTGCTTATCTAAACCATGTGCCAGCAAACATTTTCTGTTGAAAGGGTTTTTTTTTGTAGGTCATACAGTTCACTATTGTAACTATTCAACGTTATCTTTGTAGGAAAAGCAATCATAGACAATACATAAAAGTACTGGTATGGTTGTGTTCCAGTAAAACTTTATTTACAAAAACAGGCAGTGGGACGTTCTAATTTAACTTGTATGTCAGTTTAGTTGAACACCATAAGTACATGGAATCTTGAAAAGGGTGTGAGACTTTGTTGGTTTGTCCAGGTTAGTATGATGTCCCAATATATCCTAGAGTAATTTGGGCAGTGAATAAAGAAGTATTTGCAAGGTCCCCTTGGGACACTGGGGAGAAAGGGGGAAATATTCAACTTCATTTGGAGAATTTCTGATATTCTTGCAAGCAGTGGAGATGACCAAATCAATAGGCCGAGACCTCGATCTTGGGGTTTGCCCTGATGAAACTTATTTCATTAGGCCGAAGAGTTACCTGTGCAGAACCTCTTTTATTGCTCAGATGTGGCTTCTCTGTCTAAGCCTATGTGGCAAGTGAATTCACTGCCCTCCTCCCCTATGTGGGACATGACTCCCAGGGGTGTAAATCTTCCTAGCAATGTGGGACAGAAATCCCAGGATGAGCCAGGACCCTGCATCAAGGGATTGAGAAAACCTTCTTCACCAAAAGGGGGAAGAGAGATATGAGAAAAAATAAAGTGCCAGTGGTGAGAGGTTATCCTGGATTATTTTTATGCATTATATAGATACCTCTTTTTAGTTTATAGTGTATTGGAGTGGCTAAAGGAAAGTACCTGAAACTGTAAACCTGTGTCCAGTGGTATTGTTTCTTTTTTTTACATGGGCAGGCACCGGGAATCGAACCCAGGTCCTCCAGCATGGCAGGCAGGCGTTCTTGCCGCTGAGCCACCGTGGCCCACCCAGTGGTATTGTTT
Source organism: Myrmecophaga tridactyla (assembly GCA_004026745.1). NCBI lineage: Eukaryota > Metazoa > Chordata > Mammalia > Pilosa > Myrmecophagidae > Myrmecophaga > Myrmecophaga tridactyla. The sequence goes on from PVIY010054969.1 coordinate 9,170, forward strand.
CTTGAAGATGATTGATTGTATAATGATATAGCTTTTACAATTTGACTGTGTGATTGTGAAAACCTTGTGTCTGATGCTCCTTTCATCTAGAATATGGAAAGATGAGTAAAAAATATGGATAAAATAAACAAATTGTAGGAGGAACAAAGGTTAAAATACATTGGGTAGATGGAACTACTATTGGTCAATGAAAGGGAAGGTAACGGGTATGGTATGTTTGAGTTTTTTTCTTTTTTCTTTTTTCTTTCTTTTTCTGGAGTAATGCAAATGTTCTAAAAAAATTATTATGGTGATAAATACACAACTATGTCATGATATTGTGAGCCACTGATTGTACACCATGTATGGAATGTTTGCATGTTAAGAATGTATATATGTTTGTATGCTAAGATTTCAATAAAAATATAAAAAAAAAAAGGCAGTGGGTTAGATATGGCCTACAGGCTATAGTTTCTCCATCTCTAATTTTAAACCTGGGTGATAAGCATGTGAAGCAACCAAAATAACATTTAACCTTCCCCTATCTTCCAGTTTAATCTTCCCATACACTCTCTATCTTTACCATTTTCTATGGCAAGAAACCCAGACACTCCCATAAAACAATGGGTTTGGAAGTAGACTGGATTTTGGGTAGTTTATACTAGAGATAATATATAGTAGTACTTGTTTGGGAGGGGACTATATTTTACATGATCACAAAAGTCAGATATGAAAAAGAGTGGTGTGCTGGTGTGAAATTGTTATGTACTCAAGAAAAGCCATATTTTCTTTTTTAATCCAATCTCATGGGGGCAGACCTATTGTTTAGGGTGGAAACTTTGACTGGATTGTTTCTATAGAGACGTGACACATCCAGTTGTGGGTTTGACCTTTTGATTAGATGGAGATGTCACTCCACCCACTCAAGGTAGTTCTTGATTCAGTTACTGGCATCCTTTGAAAGGACAAATATTTTGGAGAGAGCTCAGAGCCCACATAGACACAGACATTTGGAGATGCAGAACTCAGCAGACATTGCCATGTGCCTTCCCATGAGATGCTAAGCAAGCCAGAACCTAGAGTTTTGCCCCAGAGAAGCTAAGTGAAGCCCTACAGAGGCTTACAGAGGAAGCCACTAGAATGAGAAGCACAAAGTGATAGAACTAGGAACGAGGACTAGCAGACACCAGCCATGTACCTTCCCATGTGAGAGACATCAGCCTTTCTTTGGAGTCAAGGTGTGTTTCTCTGGATGCCTTAGCTTGGACATTTTTCTGGCCTTAGAACTATAAGCTTGTAACATAATAAATCCCTTTTATAAAAGCCATTCCATTTCTGGTAAATTGCAATCTGACAGCATTAGCAAACTAAAACAAGTAGTTACATGTGTTTTTTGTCTTCCCATATCTAAAGTAAATTTGCATCATGATCTCCTATTCCAAATTGTCCGTCATCGACCTGGCATGACAACTGTTCCCTCCTAAGGCTGGGAACTACAGTTTTCAGAATGTCCTCTGCTAAATGGTTCTTTGTTAGTGTTTCTCACTTAGAGGAATTCACATGAGCTTTGGTAGGGGGAGGTAAAAAGGATGCCATTATTCACAAGTAGGGTTGCCAGATTTTGCAAACAACAACACAGGATGCCCAGATAATTTGTATTTCAGAAAAATGACAAATAATTTTTTAGTACAAATAAGTCCCATATTACCATGCATTCTTATATGTAATATGTGGAACATACTTAACTAAAAATTTATATGTTATTTCTCTGAAATTCAAATACAATGGGAATCCTGTATTTTATGTGGCAACTCCATTCATGGGAGGATATGGTGGCCAGAAGTGTGCCTTTGCAGATCCCTTCAAGAACTCTCACTTTATGGTTTGGTAGGCACGTGGCTTTGAAAATCTCTTCACAGAGAGGCTGTGGCACATAGAGATTGCAGTGTTTCACACTTTCCCAAGAACCCTGCTATTCCACAAACTCCATTGCTCCAAGCTGACAATGTTATGAACCCTGATCATGAAGCTACAGCCTTCCAGACCCTCACACCCCAGCCCCTCACATCCTAGTCTCTTCCACACTCACATAACTCTAATTTTTATATTAAACCCATCATTTCTATAAAACTTAAAGGGGCTCAGACCAAATAGACCAATCTTCACCAACTTAAGATAATTTAAAATAATTCAATCACTTCTGATGACTCTATAGTCTATTCAGGATTCTTTCCTTTTTCTCTCCTCTTTGGAGGGATTTAAGTGACTGGCAGGGCTTACAAATCTTCCAGCCAGCAGGGAGGAGCATCTGGTCCACATTTGTCCTTCGTCCTTGCTGAGGTATAAACCACCTTGCATAATCCTTGTAACCAGGCACTGTCATCAACCATGGCTTCAAGGCGATGGCAATACCTACACTGTGTCTTTCTCAGCCACACCCCAAGCCACTTCGAGTTCTCTGATCCTCTTAGCATTTCTATTCTCCTTCTTCTACCTATCCCACAAAGATCTTAGATACTGCAGCTCCTCTCCTTGAACCATGCTAGGACATGGGCACATCTGAAAGGCTGCCTAGGAGTCTATCTCCTTGAATACTGCCCTTACCCACTGCTACTACAACACCAGGATGCCACTTTGGATAAGGGTCTCTCCACCTACCTGTAGTTTATTGAGTCTTCCCCAGGAAGCAAGGCTCAATTTCCCATGCTCTTGGACATCTAAGTTTAATCTGTAAAAGCTATCATCTCATCCCCTCCCCTGGACTCTACCTAAAAGGGTCAAGAATTCTATAGCCATATCCAAGTTGTCATCTACTCTTCTTCACTCTCCCAGCCCCCACCCCCATTCCCCATTCCAGAAAAAAGTTCTCATCTCTTCTCTGTAAGGAAATCTACTTATCACATCACCGTGCATTCTTATTCAACTATAGTTTCAGTCGAGACACTCTAACCTCACAGTCTTCCAGACTGTGCCCTATGAATTCAAAGCCAAGCTCTTGAAATTAAAACAAACAGGTAATACAATATAAGCCTTTTCTCTCTGTTAGTGCTTGGCTCTTACAATAAAAGAAAAGAAATAGCATGGCTTTCAAGGCTATTGTCTCTGCTATGTGTTTAAAATCTATTCAGAAATTCAATGGACTGTTTTAGGCTGTATCCACACTCCCTTAGGGTATTAAATGTCACTAGATGGAGAGCCATGGGGCAACATCAAAACACATGGGAATGAAAAAACTCAATTAGTATCTCAGGATGTATCCTATACATGCAATTGTATATAGGTTCTCACCAGAGAACCAGACCAGAAAATGCAAGTGGAAAACAAGCAATAATCAAAGATTCCATAGAACAATTTTTTCTGCTATGAAAAAATACCATGTTATGAAAACCAAATGGGCTTTCACAATTTCAGGCAAAAAAAAAATTAATTCAACGCAACCATTTAGCTAGATCTTAAATTTTTTTTTTCATCACAAAATTGGAAACAGAGAAAAAAATCCTTTAAACACTCTTTTCTGAAATGCTACCTATAAAGGAACAAAAATCAAGCTGGCTTCAAACTTCTCTTCAACGCTGAATGCCAAACAGCAATGGAACAACTTCTATGGAGATCTGAAGGGGAAAACAGGTGTTACCCCAAAATAGTAAATGTACTCAGTTCTGGACTGGAGATAAGGATTTGGAAGCCATTAGCATAAAAGAAGGAATTGTTGCCTGGGAGAGTAAGTTCAAACAGGGAGAGATTTTAAAGTGAGAAGACCAGGATGTCTGAGGCAGATGCTTAGGCAATACCAATATTTAAGCAAAGAGAGAGTAACCAAAGAGAATGAGAGGGAGTGGCCACTAAAGCAGGGGTAGGAGGTGAGGGGACTAGGAGAGTGCTTGCCATGGAAGTCAAGAGAACAGGATGTCTACACAAGGCCTGAGCGGTGCTTACTGGATTTGATGACAAAGAAGTCAACAGTAATAGACTTACTCATAAAATTGAATTTTTAAGATACTCATTCATAATTTTTAAGCAATGAGTCATTAGCACTTAAATGAATATAAAATACATTCATTCTCAATAACTGGAGAATGCCCCACCATATTCAGAGCACAACAAAAAATGGCATTTTTTTCATTATTTTATTGCAAATTACATATGTATGTGCCTCTAACAAAGTATTGTCTGTTTCATTTCATTTTTAGACTTCAAATAAGTAAAATAATGAATGTACTGTCCTGCAGAACTGGCCTTTTTCACTCAGCATCCATGTTGATACATGCAGCTTTAGTTCATTCATTTTCACTACTCCATTACCTATAGGTAATGCATACCATTATTTATTTATTCATTTTACTATTGATGCACATGCGAATTGTTACCTGTTATTTTGCTATTATGAACAATGCAACAATTAATTTTGTTATGCATATCTCCTGGATGGAGCCCCAAATGGCCTGGACTCTCTTTCTAGACATCTGCCCATTTATGTCTGATATCCTTATTTAGTGACATCCAAGATGGTTGGAGGGAGACTCTTCTAACTATTCTGTGAAATAATAAATGTTCATTGCTATATTAAGCTGCTATGTTTTGGGGTAATTTGTTATACAGCATAGATAACTAATGCACTTTTGTATTAGTTAGGGTTCTCTAGAGAAACAGAATCAACAGGGAACACTTGCAAATATAAAATTTATAAAAGTGTCTCACGTGACCGCAGGAACACAGAGTCCAAAATCCACAGGGCAGACTGCAAAGCTGACGACTCCGATGGAGGGTCTGGATGAACTCCACAGGAGAGGCTCACCAGCCGAAGCAGGAATGGGGC
>PVIY010054970.1:0-13965 GCA_004026745.1 Myrmecophaga tridactyla
CTTGCCGAAGTCAAAAGTAATCAGAATATAAAGGAAAAACAGGCTTACACATTAAAAACAACCAAAGAAATAGAATTACTTGATAAGGTGTTCTAAATATAATTATTCCAATATCAGGCTTTACTGATTGATATATTCATAGAAAATTCGAACCTCTTTTTTCCTGAGTACCATTCAATGAAGAACCAATGTAAAACAAGAGGAAGCATCGCCATAAATCCAAGATACAGCCAATCATAAAGTTCTGGAGACTCTGTGCAAGGCTGACAATACTTCTGTGCATTTGTTCTCTGTCCTCTTGGGCACACCTACAATACATGAAAGTGATATTATATATATTAATTTAAATATATTAAATTATACATAACATATATAATAAAAAATATATATAATTATTAACATCTCCCCCAAATCATTCATAAGACATTCCATTTCAGTTTAAACATCTAAGTTTACATGTGTAGCTTTTAAAAAGAAAAAAAATCTACATTATATTTACCATATCTGTTTAGTGCTCTCAAAAGACTCCTTTTACTAAGTTACTAATAAAGTTGACTACATTCAATGAAAAACCTACTTAACATTGTAATTACAGAGAAGTATTCTGGAGTTGTAACGTTAGCTTCCTGTCCAAGTAATTGTACTAAAACTGTAATAAGAAGTAATTGGAAATTATTATAAAATTATAATATGTTTTTCAAAGAATTCCTTAGAGATTGGGACTGTTGAGAAATATATAATGTATTATAGACAATCATTATAACACAAATAAGCACTTTATTAATGCTTCCATATTTATTTTTTATAAAATAATGAGTATATTTTAAGAAAAAAGATATTCTACATTTGAAAATATTTCAAGAGCCAGCAGATTTTAAATATGAAATAACAAACAAAAGTAAGACTTACCCCACATTCTCCATATATTTCAGTTGAACCGTTTTTCAATAATAGGGTCTTCCCACAATAAAGTCCAAGGCATGCTGGTTGAATATCGACAGCTTTTTAAAAACAAATGCCAGTATAGTAACATCTTTTGTGATTATAAAAAATACAATAATAGCTGAAGCACTTGGCAAAAATATCTCAACAGTTTCAATTAAAAAGCAGTATGTATGAGACAAAAGTCCTGATGCATTTACTTTAAAATTTAAATTTCTCCTTTTACATTGTGATACTGCAGAAAGTTATACAGGAACCTTGCTGTTAATACTGTTCCTTCTGATTAAGCCCTTACCTAGCAGAGTGGGACCCCCAGAACTCAAAGCCTAACCTGGTATGTCTCCAGTGGTTCCCATCAGCCACTCCCCTTGATCAGAGGTTCCAGTGACTTGTGAATTTCATTCATTATAAAGTTTAAAAATATACACATATATTTTTTAAATTAGAGGGTCACTGCATTTTGTTTTGCCCAGTCAGGACACCAAGCACACTTGCACGCATGTGCATACACAATCAATCATTACTATATTGCCCTAATTTATTATTTTTATCCAGGACCAGTGAAAATTTCATTAAAGATCGTCAATGAACCTCTGACCAGCATTTGGGAACCACTGCCTTACAATTAATCACCTCATCTCAAGACTTGGGGGAGAATTAAAAATCAACTCTTCGTTACAAAAAATACAAACAAAAAAGTCAGGGACCTTCAAACTGTCTTTGACCTCATCAACAGAGAGACGTTATTGAAGGAGTTTTCATCAATGACATCTGATTGCCTTCATTCATTGATTCATTCATTCAATAAATATTTATTGTGTGCCAGGTTCCACTGGATAGAGCCCACTGAAGATCCACAGAGGAACATGAGACAGTTCCTGCCCTCAAAGAACCTACAGTCCAGTGTGGAATAAATCCAAAATAATTGTGGTCAAAATGTGAATTAATTTGAACAATAACTATGCATTTTATAACCCTTCTTGAACAATCATTTCTCAAATTCTTCATGAATTAACATTCTGAAGACTACCTGGTCCACAATACCCTTTCTTTTTCAAAAGTCAACTACACATTTGCTTTCTTTCTCCTTTTCTTACTGAGAAAAATTAGAAACAACACTAACTAAAATGCCTCAAGATTAATATTTTCACTTTTATCAAATTTCTAACTTACTTTTTGAAATCCATCATGGGCTTCTTCACCCTAACACTTCTTTTTCACCAACTGTAATCACAATGCCCTAAACGAATACAAGAATCTTATTTTTGTTTTTCTGAGGAAGTAGAAGGCGCTCAAGAACTGGAAGCTTCTTTCATATGGGTTTTGCATCCAGGAGATGCTTAATAAATACACTTGAATCTAAATACTCTCAAGTTTCTCAAACTCCAAGGCCTGAAAACTTACATGATAAGCTGAAAGCCCCAGCTCACTATCGATTAAACAAAACCCTAGCTTCAGCGTCCGTTAAATTTCCCTTTTAATTTTCCTTTAGTAAACGATGGCTAAAATTTTAAGACCTTTTGTTTGTTTTTTCACCAGTCTTGCCCCTCGGTGAAAGGCTCTGTAAATGAGTGTTGATGCTGAAGCCGGCCACAAAGAGTTATGCAGCAATAGCTTCAGCTTCCTTTACTGCTTTTCTGCAACTCTTAACGCCCGCGCTTTTAATTTTGAAGTTCACCCTCCTGAACTCTTTCCTCCACCACCTGAAACAAAGGGACTGAAGCGGCATTTCGAGCCAAACTGCCAAGGCCCGGCCTTTCCCCAGGTGCACAGCCGGCGTCCGCTCCGCAGCCGGCCAGGGGCCGAGACCACCCCCAGCCTGGACGAGTCCCGGGCTCGGGCCGAGGGCGTGCGGGCAGCTAGCGGGAAGGATGCGCCGCAAAGCGGAAGCCGCCCCACCCGGCGCGAGCCAGGGCCCGCAGGGCAGGAAAGGAGCAGGGACCAAGGCCACCACTCGCGAGGCCCTCGGCGACCACTCACCCATCGGCCGCTGGAAGGCTTCGCTGGACGGCTTCGCTGGACGACAGGGAAACTCCGAGATCTGCCGACCCGGTCGCGGCGCCCGGACATCCGGGACTCAGCGGCCCCGGCGGCTCCGCCTCTCGGTAACCGTGGCGACGGCTCTGAAGCCCCGCCCCCTCCGCGAGCTTCTGGGTTCGGAGGCCTGTTCCCTCAAGGTGCCACGCGTCCTGCCCTTCTCGCGCCGGGTGGGGCGGCCGGGCCGGGGACTTGGAGTGTTGCGCTGCGGAGTCGGGGTCGAGAGTCGCCCGACCCCGACGATGGAGGAGGGTGCGCTGGCCGGGCCGCGGCTGCCCCCTCACGACTCGGGGACGCCGGCGCTGTCGGTGGTGGACATGCACACGGGCGGCGAGCCCCTGCGCATCGTGCTGGCCGGGTGTCCCGAGGTGGCCGGCCCCACCCTGTTAGCCAAGCGTCGCTACATGCGCCAACACCTTGACCACGTGCGGCGGCGGCTCATGTTGGAGCCCCGGGGGCACCGGGACATGTATGGAGCGGTCCTGGTGCCCAGCGAGCTGCCGGAGGCGCACCTGGGCGTCCTGTTCTTGCACAACGAGGGCTACAGTTCCATGTGCGGCCACGCCGTGCTGGCGCTGGGCCGCTTCGCGCTCGACTTCGGGCTGGTGCCCGCGCCCCCGGCCCGTGTCGGTGAGGTCCGCGTCAACATCCACTGCCCGTGCGGGCTGGTGGCCGCCTTCGTGCAGTGCGAGGGCGGCCGCAGCCGCGGCCCAGTTCGCTTCCACAGCGTGCCGGCCTTTGCGCTGGTAACAGGTAACCCGAGGGTCCCTCCCAGCCCCGGGCGGGGAGGTTCCTAACGTCACTAACAGTCTCGTGTATGGCTTGGAATCCTCGCGGCACCAACTAATGCAGCAGGCAGTGTAAAGGTAATTCTAAATCTCTGCAAATGTGTGTCAGATCTTAGCCTTGCGAATTTGTGCAACGCATGCAACCCGATTACCCCGCAGATCTGTCAGCCTGTGGTCTTGGGGGTGTCGGGAGGAATGCAGATTTGTTTCACTTATTCCAGCAGCGCCTCTTTCCCCACCGTCAGCATTCCTAGAGGTTTCACAGTTGCGTAAAGCCTGTTCTGTACAAAGGTCAAGGAAAGAGCAAAAAACAGCCCACGGACTAGGGTTCCAGGCTGTGCTCAGAAAACGCTTGCTAGATGCGTTATCATCCCTGACAAGTGACTAAAAATGATCTCCTTATCCAATCTATAAAACTGCCTCCCCTCCTTCTTTGGGTAAGAATTAAATGAGTGAATGAACTAAGCAATTTAAAAATCACGAAGATACGAATTCTGCTGCTCTTCCTTAAGAACAGAAACAGCCTTATTGTGTGGGTTCAAATCCTGCTCAACAAGGCTGTGTGACCTTAGCCAAATTACTTCTCTGTGCCTTTGTGTCTTCGTTCATTGTCTCAAGTTTTGTGTGTGTAAGGATTAGATGAAAGCATGCAAAGGATTTAGAATAAAAAGTATATTCCTACAGACAGGAAGACTGCAGGATGTATGACATTGATAACTTAAGAGTTCTCCAGACACGTAGAGCCTTTCAAAGGTTTTGGTGGGGCCCTACTGCAGAGCCTTGTACGTTGTGTAAATCTAGGTGTTTCTATAACTATAACCATTACTAGGAGGGAGATCCTTCATGGGAATAACTTGGCAAGTTGGCATCTAGTCTTTTTCATTTGGCTGCTCCCTCCAAGGTGCCGAATTCTTTCAGTGAGGATGGTTCACTAATTGTGACTGGGAGTGAGCTAGAAGCAAATTTAGTCAAAACAGGAATAGGGTTATCGCCTCTTTTCTTCAAAGACTTGTAGCCAGGTAAATTATTCTGTTAGAAAAAGTATTTGATCTTGATCCTCCCAGAGGAATTGGATTTCAGATTAGCCTGATTATGAACGATACAGTAATACCCCAGGCCTTTGTCAGTTGTAGAGCAACTTTTGGCAGTTTTACAGCCACATGGGCAGTTGAAGAATGGCTATGGGGAATTCAATGCCACTTTCCCCTTTAGGGGAGAATGCTTTCACATCCGGATTGGGAAGGCATTTGAGGGGGGAAGGAAATTTTTGTTTAGGATTGCATTTAAAAAACCTTAACAGTTTAGTTTAAGGTTAACCGATTTCCCCTTAGGCAACTGCAGGAGCAGATTGGAAGCATTCCAGTTTTTGTGGGAAGATACAGTTTGCAGCAGGAAAACCGGCTTTTTAGGTCAAGGGCAGTCAAGTTTGTAAACAGTGTAGTTCCTAAGGGCATCACTGGGACAGCATAGTAATTAGTGGGTTTTTGTGCTGGTTTGAAACTGTTATTTACCCCAGAAAAGCCTAGTTCTCCTAATCCTGATCCAATATTGTAGGTGGGAACTTTTGCTTGGGTTGTTTCCATGGAGATGTGACACACCCAATTTTGGGTGTGACCTTTTGATTACATGGAAATGTGAGCCCGCTCATTCAAGGTGGGTCTTGATTAGTTTACTAGAGTCCTTAAGAGCTGACAAGGGAAACATTTAGGAGAAAGTTTAGATACAGCTGTTTGTGCAAAAGACCCAGGAGATGCCAGGAACTAAGAGAGCCCACGCAGGAACCAGAGCCCAGCAGATGTCACCATGTGCCTTTAAAAGATAAAACCCAGAGCAGCTAAGTCAGGACCCACAGACACCTAAAGAGGAAGCTCAAGGCATCAGAACTGGGAACAAGAGCCAGCAGATGCCAGCCACATGCCTTCCCACGTGAGAGACATCGGCCTTTCTTTGGAGTCGAGGTATTTTTTCTCTGGATTCCTTAATTTGGACATTTTTAAGGCCTTAGAACTATAAACTTGTAATTTAGTAAATCCCCTTTATAAAAGCTGATCCATTTCTGGTGTATTGCATTCTGGCAGCTTTAGCAAACTAAAACAGCACTAAAGGCCCCTTTAAGTCATTAAGAAAACAAAATCCTAAATTCTCTATTTTAAAAAAATGCATGAAAGGCACATTAGCAGTGTTCAAGATGACTGCATCATTTTGTACCTCTGCACTTTCCCTCATCTTGGTGACCTTGTGAGGGATCCATGCCTCAGTGTCCACATCTGTAAAATGGGAATGACGACAACTGCCCACCACAGAGGATTGCCTTGGGGCTTAAATGAGTTCGTCTCTGCCCGTCCCACCAAAATGCAAACTACTTTGGCTTGTTCACTGTGTTCCAAGTGCCCAGAACAGTAGGTTGTAGCCAATGAATATTTGTTGAATGAGTAACCAAATAAATGAAAGTAAGAGAAGAATATGCTGATTGGCAAATACAAATGTGTCTTCCTCTTGAAAGCTCTGTTCCCAATTAGCAATGAAACTCTTGGCTTTAATATTAATGTTTATTGTGTCTCTGATCTGTATCAGATACTCCCCTCAGACTATCACATCGCTCTTCCCTTTTGGAGAGAAATAGCAATCCCATTTTGCACATGAGAGTAGCAGAGCCATACTAAATGGCAGAAACAGGATCTGAACCCACGCCTGTCAGCTTGCTTCCCATTCTTAAATGTTTTTGTAGTTTAAGGAGATATGTTTCAGCTTTCTGGAAAAATTATTAATGTGTGATACCTCATTCACACACACAGCATATTTAAAATTTTGTCTTTCTTGCCAAACTGAACTTGAGGGAGAGCAAAGACTGTGCTTTATTCCCCTTTTGTATCTCTTACATCTTTCACAGTAATTGGCACATAATAGTGCTCACCAAGTCTTGAGTGAAATAAATTATATTGAAAGTCCAGTGATTTGCTTGCATGGAAGAAAAGGAAAGTCTTAGATTTTGAGTTGAGGTATGGATATAGAGGTGGCCTCTTTTAGTGGAAAGGGTTTGGGTTTTGGCATCACCTTGCCCGGGTGTTGATTGCGGTAGCTTTGGGAATAAAATGGGGACAATAAACAATACAGAATCTGGTTTTCAGAGCGACGGTAATTAAGGAGCTACAGTATGTCAGATGCCTGGCACACAGGATGCACCATTTGTGAAACAAATGTTTTGACAATTTCCATCACTAAAATATTCAGACCGTTAATGAACAGAAGTAACGAAATCATCTAGAAGTAAAATCGTCTAGTCCAAACCCCTCGTTGTAAAGATGAAGGAAACTGGAGCTCTGTGAGGTGTGCATCCAACTGCCCACCCCTAAAAAAACAGGTCCCAAGAGTCTTGAAAGGGTGGGCCAAGAGAGAGATAGTAGGGTCCGTGATCATGTCTCGAGAACCAGCTCCCCTATCCCACTCCAGCCCTGGGATTGGCAACCAATGCCCAGCTTAGCTGCACACAAGATGAACCATAGGCCTTTCACCCATATCCCTTGCTAGACTCCAGCCTTCAACCCCACTGTTCTTTCTGAGCGTCTTATATTCCAGCAGTTCCTCATTTCCTCATTCTCCTTTAATTATACCTGGTCTTCATGTTGCACCAGTCTCAAGATAAAGACATTTTTGTTTCAGTTATACTGTTGCAAACGTGTTCTGCTTCAACCCATTATAAAATAATAGAATTTCTATGGGTTAATCTGTCACTGATAGAATATTGATATCTTTGTGTCTCAATGTGCAAACTCAGAAACACAAGAAATATTTTGTTTTTCATATCTTAAATTCTGAATTTGAAACCCCATTTTGCCCTGTTGGTTAATTTAGCCTTTTCATTCCATGCTGTGTCCCCTTTCCTGATACATACACGAGAAAATGTTTATTCAAAGTGCCAAGACTTTGAAGAGAAGTGCCCTCCAGACCACAGTTTGCAGACTTTACCAGTGAAGCATCCTTTGCCCAGTCCGCATGGCCCCTGCCTCTTTCCACCCTCTTGGGTCACATCACGTAGCCTTCCTTTGGTGCTATAGGAAGTCAGCACAGGTTCTCTTTGCACCCCAGACCCGTAAGTCCCCTCTCTTCCCAGTCCATAGGAAATTTCTCTATCAATTAAGGGAAATATTTCTACCTTCAGGGCATTCCTTTGCCAACAAATCTCTTCCTCCTGAGACCTTAGGCTTCCATAAAACAAAACCAGAAAGAACTGCTTTTGTCCTTGCCTTAACCACCCCCAGAGGCAATGATCGTGAAGCTAGCTTGAGTGGGGAAGGAGGAAAAGAGGAAAATGCAAGAAAGAATAAAGCACTATGGTTTTTTCTTTTTTTTAGTAGAGAAGTTGTAGGTTTATAGAAAAATCATGCTAAAAGTACAAAGACCCATATATGCCCTCAATTTTTAACACCTTGCATCGGTGTGATACATTTGTTACAACTGATGAAATAATATTATTATAGTTGTACTATTAATGTTGTGTATTGCATGGTTTACATTGGGGTTCACTGTGCTGTACGTGATTTTTTTAAAGTTTAATTATAATAACATATATACATATATCCATTGGTTGATGGATACTTTGGGCTTCTTCCATCTTTTGCCAGGTGTGAATAATGCTGCTGTGAATATCAGTGTGTAGGTAAAATAGTTTTAATATCTCAAAATTTCTAGCCCCATTCCTTTGGAAATACAAATTCAGAATTTCAAACAGCTGACCTTCTGGTGAAACTTGTGTATCCTGAAGATTTAAAATGCTCAAATAAAAACTGTGATGCGGAATGATATTGTACAGGGCAGTGTACAATGGCTTTGTTCATAGAATTTGTCTGCAGGATACATTAATAGTTGAAAATGGATAGATAAATATTTGCATATACTCTATATAGAAAAATTTCTTTTTCCACATTGTTTTGACATTACAGTGAAAGAAAATCTATTTGTGAAATAAGGTATGGCATCTTCCCTATTTTAAACCATCCATAGTAGCATGAGCATTTTCCTTCATAGTTTCCACAGGTTGATGTCCCTCTCCTACCTCTATGATGTTTCCTAGAAAAGACCCTCAGAGTAGTGTGCAAAGTTTGTTTGTATAAATTGGGGAAAACATGGCATTCACATGTTCTATAATGTGTGCAAACATCATAAAGTCAAAAATAGAGGCACCTTGCTAAAGGGCTATTATATTATTTGCTTATTCATTTTTTCTCATATATAACCACAATATAATTACCACACAATTATATATTACATTATCTAATATATAATATATACTAATTTCCTTGCTTATCCCACTAACATCTTATAGCTGGTTGCTTTTTGTGCTATTTGTTGTTTCTGATTCTGAACTGAGTCAAGGGTCCAATACAGCAAATAATTGTCTTATTTCTTAAGTCTGCTTTAGTCTAGAACAGTTTTCCCACCTATGCATTTGAAAATGGATTTTTGCTTCATTCTCTTTTATGATGGGAAAAGGATCTTTCCCCACAGAAATAAACATATTTAAAGTGCTGTGAACTCTGTTGCTAAAATACTAAAAAAAGCACATTTTAAAACATCTTTTTCAGATCTCATGGTAGATGTTCATGGTCACGGAAAGGTGGTGGTGGACATTGCCTATGGTGGTGCATTTTATGCATTTGTCAGTGCTGAAAAGTTTGGACTTAATGTTTGTTCTGCAAAGACAAGGGAGCTTGTGGATGTAGCGAGTGCAGTGACAGAAGCAGTGAAAGCTCAGGTCAGTACAACCCCTGCCTTAACAACAAACACCGTCCTCTGTGGCATGGAGGAAATATAAATTGTCATGTCGGTTATGGCTTGAATTGTGTCCCCCCAAAAGATATGTTGAGGTCTTCATCCCCAGCACCTCAGAGTGTGACCGTATTTGGAAATGAACTTGTTACAGTTAGAATTAGACAAGTTGAAACAAAGTCACGCTGATTAGAACAAATGTACACTATTACCAGGAGTTAATAATAGAGTGGTATGTTAGGAAAAATACCTATCACAAACTATTAGTTGAAAGTAATATTTTAATATTCTTTCATCAACAGTAACAAATGTACCAAACCAATACTGTGAGTTAATAATAGTGGGGGAGGGGGTCTAGGCGAATTTGGGTTTTCCTTTTAATTTTTATTTCTTTTCTGGGGTAATGAAAATGTTGTAGGATTGATCATGGGGATGTATGCACAACTATGTGATGATGATACTGTGAGCCAGTGATTGTATACTTCGGATGATATATATGGTATATGAATATATCTCAATAAAATTGTATTAAAAAAAAAAATGAGGTCATAATGGAGTAGGGTCAGGCCTTTGTCCAGCGTGCCTGGTGGAGGAGTCGCAGGCAGAGGGGCAACTGAGGCAGATGTTGAAACCCTGCATACTCAGGACCACTAAGGCTTGCCGGCCATTGCCAAAAGCCAGGAGAGGGGCCTGGATCAGAGTCTTCCCTGGAGGCATCAGAGGGAGCACGGCCTTTCTGACCCCTCGATTTCAGACTCTAGCCTCCAGAACCATGAAACAGTGCATTTCTGCTGTTTTAAGCCACCTAGTTTGTGGTGCTTTTTTGTAGCAGCCCTAGGAAGTTAAGACAATGTCTATAAAGAAAATAAAACATCTCTATGTTTAAATTCTTCGCACTACGAAGAATAGAGTAGTAGTTAAAATCCTAGGTTCTAAAACCAGACCAACTTGGAGTCCCAGCTTTGTTTTGCCACTTAAAACCTTTTTAACTTCGGATAAGTATACCTCACTTTCCTACCTGTAAAATGGAAATTAAAACATTCCTACTGTGTAGCACTGTTTAAGAATTAAGTCAATACATGTAATTGTATTATTGTCAATACCTTTACAATTATGTGCCAGTGCCTGACACATAATAAATGTTCAATAAATGATTATTAATTTTAATATATATATACATGTGTGTATATATGTGTATTTAATAATTTGTAGTTATTTAAAGATGCAGTAAATATATAATATTCCACTAATTTGAAATCCTTGTGCTTTGTTTGGAGTGATCATTCTCTTTGCAAAACTTGAAAATATTGAGTGCAAAATATAGCTTGCAAGATAAATTTTATTGTCACAATTAAAAAAAAACATTAATTCACAATTAGGGAATTTCTCCTGTATTGCTAAGAAGTTGCTCAAATAATTACTCATTAATTGTAGTTTGGGAGTGGGACAACTATTCTGATAAAGTATGTCTAGATAATAAATAAATCTAAAATATTCTTTTATTTCTAGTGCAAGTCTACTGTTTTACCTTGAAACTGGGCACATATGCAGAATTTGATTGTTTGGGAATAACAGAATTTGGTTATTCTAAGAAAAAAGTAACGTGAAAGATACTAATATTGTTGTACTAGTTATTTTTAGGCCTAGTTTCCTTAACACTCTTGAAGCTTTAATTTAGCATAATTTATAACAAATAACAAAATTAAAATATATACCATTGCAATTCCAAATTATTTATCCAAACTGTCAATATACTTTTCATAGGTGAAATTATTTTATAATAGTAATATCTGACATTCTGAATTTATATATGTTTTGCTGTTCCACTAAGCAGACAACTAATCATTTGAGTTAAGAATTTAGCACAAAATAATTTCACCTGATTTTTAATTAAATCTAGAGAAAAGGGAGTAATTTCTCTAAATGTAAGGAGTGATTTTGGACTTCTCACTAAATCTTGAACTTCTTACCAAGATGCAGGGTAGGGGAATAGCCAGTGGGGGGAGGAAGGATTCTCAGGAAAAAAAAAAAAACCGTTTCCTTTAGTGACTTATCACATGATAGAACTCTTTTGTAAACTGTTGTCCTTTCATTTTGTTGATACAATTGAGGGAAAGTCCTTTTTTGGGGGGGAGGGGGGTGCATGGTCTGGGAATCTAACCCAGGTTTCCTGCATGGAAGGCAGGAGGGAAAGGCCATTTTTGTGAGGGCTTAAGTTAATATAAATTCATTTTCATTCATTTATTCTCTCAACAAACACTTAAGCATGTATTGTATGCCAGACACCGCAAGATACCAGAGACCTGAAGGAAGAACAAACCCCACCTACCAGGAGCTTAGAAGCTCCATCTAGTAAGGGACCCATGCAGTGAACAGTATTATGTTGTAATGGTGCTATTAGCTGAGGTGGGGGCGTAGGTGCTGAAGAGGTCAAAACACAAAGCCTGAGATTCAGACCTCTCTGGCTTGGTTTTACAGGGACACTTTGGGTTTTAATAAGCCAAATCTGTTTAATTGCTTTAAATGACAGGTAAGTGGTAGAAGAATGTTCTAATTGTAAGGAAACATGCAGAAGTAAGATAGTATCTCACTTGTACTTTCAGACATGACAGAAATCCAGGGAAGTTAAGCAACTGGACCCCCCAAGAAGAACAGGAAGCATAACACCTTTGAACCTGGACATGCTTTATGACTGGTGTCACCTGAACAACTCTGCCAGTGCCTGCTTCTTTCTGTATCTGCCGCTTGCTCTTCCTGGCACCGACTGATTTCATCCTCTACAATAAATCTTTTTTTTCGCTCAGTTGTTTCTCTTATGCAAAAGCTTCTGCATCTTTATAACTTCTGCTTGCTCATGGTCTCTCACAGTCCTTGCCTCTATTGATGCTATAATTTCAGCTCCAGAGACTCATCGCCTGATTTTTCCACATGTCCCCTTCAGCCTCCTGAGAATGACAATATGATTGCCTTAGCTCACCCTATTTGAACGTCCATGGCCAGTCTGTGGATTGACCATCTTGGGGTCAGTCCTTCAAAGAGAATGTGTGTGTGCTGGGGGTGGTACAGGTGTGCGTGGTTTATAAAATAGGACTGTACTTTAGTAAGGCTGTATGAGGAACAGCTTCCCTAGAACGGACTTAAACTATGATAATTATAACTTCCAGTAAAACTTTGTTTATTCATCTAGCCAGAGACATAATTTCTAGCAGTTAGTACCTTGCTCAAAGTGGTGGTCCACAAAGGACAACAAAAAAGTTACACCTAAGAGTGCCCCATCTACATTATTTATAAAGATATTTTTGAATAATATGTGGTTGATAATATTTTTATTGTTATTTGTAGTTTAAAATTGTTCATCCTGACAGTGAAGACCTTGCCTTTCTGTATGGAACCATACTGACAGATGGAAAAGATACTTATAGTGAAGAACCAACCACCACCGTCTGTGTGTTTGCAGATGCACAGGTACTGAAACTAATTTTTTGGCTCGGAAGCCAGATTTCTTGGAACTAGAATTTTATTCTCATCTATGCCTAGTTTGTTCACCTTAGAAAGAAACAAAAGGATAATTCTTACCCTATCTCTCTTACAGTGTTTTTGTCCTGAAGATAATATAATAGGTACAGTATCCTCAAAATAAGTGGTCTGTTATAGTGGTGAAGGCATGTCTGTTTACTTAGGTTGGATTGTATGGTGTGCAAATAAAATTGTTTAAGAATGAACAGAGAGGGCGGGCCATGGTGGCTCAGCAGGCAGAATTCTCGCCTGTCATGCCAGAGACCCGGGTTCAATTCTTGGCCCTACTCATGTGGAAAAAAAACAAATAAAAGGACAAAGAGAAACAAGTGCAAGAGAAAATGTGGAGAAAGAGATGTACCTATTCACTGTCAGTAGGGAAGCTGAGAAGTACAGCCCCTTGGAAGGCAGTGTGGTGGTTCCACAGGAGGCTAGGGGTGGGGCTGCCATATGATCTTGCAACCACGTTGCTTGGTATATACCTGGAGGAACTGAGAGTGGGGAATGGACATTTGCACACTGGTGTTTATGGTGGCAGTGTTCATGACTCGCAATGGATGGAGGTGGCCTAAGGTATAATGACTAAGAAATGGACTGTGAACTGTAGTGTTTCCACACAAAGGACGACTGAGTGGCTGCAAGAAGGAATGAAGTTGTGAGGCATACAACTAGGTGAATGACGCGTAAGGACAGTAGATTAAATGACTCATGCCTCACTCATACGGATTAATATACAAACTCAAAATTGAAGTTGAGAGCATAAGTTATCAGGTTGAGGCTATTGTAAAGGTTCTTAGATTGTAAGCTCTTACAGCAGTCACATATATTTAAGAGTTGTAACTGATATTTCTAAATTTTGACATACTGAGCTATTTGTATATAACCTTGTCATTCTTGGAACTTCAGGTATTTATGT
>PVIY010054971.1:0-13964 GCA_004026745.1 Myrmecophaga tridactyla
CAGGCCCCATTCCTGCTTCGGCTGGTGAGCCTCTCCTGTGGAGTTCATCCAGACCCTCCATCGGAGTCGTCAGCTTCGCAGTCTGCCCTGTGGATTTTGGACTCCGTGTTCCTGCGGTCACGTGAGACACTTTTATAAATTTTATATTTGCAAGTGTTCCCTGTTGATTCTGTTTCTCTAGAGAACCCTAACTAATACAGTGAGTATTCACATGTGACACCAATATCTTCATGTTCTTTGCCCACTCAGAAAGGTCTATCCACATACTTCTTCCCAGGACCTCTTTGTCACCAAGTTTCCAATTGTGGTCTTTCCAAGTCCCTGACCATCCAGCCAAATGATTAGCAACAGGCCATGAGTCAATACACAAATGCATCTCTGGCCAGTTCACCCTCCAAGCAAAATGAGCAACCAGGTGCACTGCTTGAAGTTCTCAGTGGCTTACTGGGTCAGAGAACACCAAGCTCATGATAGGCAGCTCAGATTTCATGGTAACTTGGTGGCCCACAGGTAGACATTTAGTCTCTAGTAAGGTCCAGTGGTAGGATAAAAGCTGTATCTCAAAAGGAGAGTAGTTATCTGCAGTGGATGATAAGACTTTGCTCCAAAATCCTAAGGGTCTTCATTATGATTGTTCTTAAGTGTCTGCTAAAGGCTCCAGACAGCATCCCTATTGGCACTGAAATTTGCAACACCATTGGATGTGCTGGATCATATTGTCCAAGTGGAAGAGCAGCTTGCATAGCAGGCTGAATATGTTGCAGAGTCTCCTCTTGTTCCAGTCTTCACTCAAAGCTAGCAACTTTTCTGGTCACTCAGTAAATGGGCTGGAGTAGCACACCCAAATGAGAAACATGTTGTCTCCAAAAGCCAAAGACACCAGTTAGGCACTGTGCCCCTTTTTGGATGTAGGAGCGACCAGATGCAACAGCTTATCTTTCATCTTAGAAGAGGTATCTCAGTTCCAGGATGATAGCAGAATAGGATAGATTGAGTTCACCCCTGGCCCAAGGAACAGATAGAGAAGGGTTGGAAGGGTGACTGAGAAGGTGATTACAGGGTATAAGTGACCTAGGAGGGTCTTCTGCACCACATAGAGAGGACCTGGTTGCAAAAGCTGAGGAACTCAAAAGCAGAGAAATGGAGACCATCTGGGTGGTGCAAACAACCTAACACAGAATTCTGGAGCCCTCAAGAGTGCAGGGACAGGGAAAGGGGGACAAGCTGCATTCTTTGAACATGATGCTCTTGCCAGTGCACCTCCACGACCCACGACTCACCCCACACCCCACACACCTCAACTCTGACATCAGACCCCCTACTCACCCTCCAAGAGCCCTGCCTTAGCAATCACCCACATGCGTCCTCACCCCGCAACCCCACCTCAGGTGTGGTCACGCCTGCCCCAGCTCAACCCACCCCTCCTGTGCAAGTGCAATGTCACCCTACCCCTCTCACCCCCTACCTCCTCCTTCCTTCCCCCTGCAGGCAATCACCAGCGGATAAAGGGTGTGGTCGTTTACCGCCATACCTCAGCTACTCCTACCCTCATGCCATACAGTCATGCAACTCCACCCACACCCTCCCTGAGCTCTGCCCGCTCTTTCCTTGCACATATTCCCCAGTCACACCCCCCAGCTCTGGGCAAGCTCTGACCTGCACAGCTGGGTCACATCCTCCCCCATCCCACACAGTGCCAGCCTAACTGCTGCCCTGAGCTCTGTGCATCTCACAAAAAGCCCCATGTCTAGACCAGTGCACACAAGGACCATGCCCTCAGACACATGCACCCACACAGGCACATTTCCCTGCTGCTGGGTGCCACATTCACAGTCACTAGCATATCATCCCCAGCCTGCACCTATACCTGCACTGCAACATATCACCTCACAGTTATGCCCCACACCCTCACTGAATCTTGCTCCACATCCGTCCTGCAAATACAAACTCAAGATCATTGAAGGAAATCAACTTCCAGAGTTAACCAATCGAGATATTTACATGAAGAGAGAATGTCATTAAGTGTATCATGATGCAGACAGACATCGCCCAGCCTGACAAACAACTTAATACACCAGAGGAGCCACAGACATTGGAGCAACTAATCAAAGAAAACAAATTCTGAAAAAAATTGTCACCAAGAGACCAGCCCTACAAAAAATATTAAAGGAGTTCTGCTAGTTGAAAAACAGACAGGAGAGGGAGATATGGAGGAGTGCACAGATTTGAAGAATACTATTAAGGGTAACTTAAAGGATAAGAATAGAAACAGGAAAAAGAATATGTAGATCTGACAAATGAAATCCAAATGAAAAGATGGTGGACTCAAGAAACACTTTTTCAGTAATAACTTTGAATATTAATCAACTAAATTTACCAATTAAAAGAAACATATTGGTAGAATGGATTAAGAAATATAACCCAGCTATATGCTGCTTACAAGAGACTCATCTTACACACAAGTATACAAATAGATTGAAAGTGAAAGGATGGAAAAACATGTTCTATGAGAGTTGTAATCAAAGGAAGCAGGAGTAGCTACACTAATATCAGAGAAAATAGACTTTAAATGTAAAGAAATTATAAGAGACAAAGAAGGACATTATATACTAATAAATGAGACAATTCACCAAGAAGAAATAACAATCATAAATGTTTATGCTCCCAATCAAGGAGCTCCAATGTACATGAGACAGACATTGGCAGAACTGAAAGGAGTGATAGATGTTTCAACAATAATAGTAGGAGACTTCAATACACTACTCTCGTCTTTAGATAGAAGAATTAGACAGAAGATCAACAAGGAAATAGACAAGTTAAGTTGATAAATGAAATAGACCTAATAGGCATATATAGGTCATTACACCCCAAATCACCAGGATATACATTCTTCTGTAGTGCTCATGGAACATTGTCCAGGAGAGATCATATGTTGGGAACGAAACAGCTCTTTATACATTAAAAACATTGAAACTATTCAAAACATTTTCACTGATCGCAATGGAGTGAAGGTGGCTGTCCATAATCACCAAAGAATGGGAACTTCACAAATATATGGAGATTAAATAACATAATCTTAAACAACCAGTGGTTCAAAGAAGAAATTGCTAGAGAAATTGATAGCTATTACCAGAATTTATGGGATGTGGCAAAGTCTGTGCTGAGAGGGAAATTTATTGCCCTAAATGCCTATATTAAAAAACTAGAAAAAGCAAAAATCAAGGCTTTAACTGCTCACCTGGAGGAACTTGAGAAAAAACAACAAACTAATCTCATGTCAAATAGAAGAAGAGAAATAACAATTAAAGCAGAGTTCAATGAATGGGAGAACAAAACAACAATAGAAAGAATCAATAAAACCAAAAGTTGTGTTTTGAGAAAATCAATAAAATTTATGGGCCACTAGGAAGACTGACAAAAAAAGTGAGAGGATGCAAATAAAATCAGAAACGAGAAGGGGTGCTTTCCTACAGACTCTGAAAAAATAAAAGAAATCATAAGAGGATACTATGAACTACTATAACGAACAAACTAGACAACATAGATGAAATGGACAAATTCTTGGAAACACACAACCTACTCTGACTCAGGGAGAATTAGAAGACCTCAATGAACTTATCACTAGTAAAAAGATTCAATCAGCCATCAAAAGCTTCCTACAAAGAAAAGCTCAGGGCCAGATGGCTTCACAGGGGAATTTTATCAAATATTCCACAAAGAACTAACACCAATCCTGCTCAAACATTTCCAGAAAATTGATGAAAAAGGAGCTTTACCAAACTAATTTTATGATGCTATTATCATTCTAATACCAAAACTGGATAAAGATGCAATAAGAAAGGAAAACTACAGGCCAATCTCCCTAAAGAACATAGATGCAAAAATTCTCAACAAAATATCAAATCCAACAACACATTTAAAGAATTATACACCATGACCAAGTGGGATTTATACCAGGAATGTACGATGGATCAACACAAGAAAATCAATTAATGTGATACAGCACTTAAGCAAATCAAAAGGGGAAATTAAATGATCATCTTGATTGATGCTGAAAAAGCATTCAACAAAATTCAACATCCTTTTCTGATAGAAACACTTCAAAGGAAAGCCATCAGAGGTAACTTCCTCAATATGATAAAGGGCATGTGTGAAAAAGAAATATCCAGCATTGGACTCAGTGGAGAGAAACTGAAAGCTTCCCTCTTAAGATTGGGAATGAGACAGAGATACTCTCTGTCATCACTATTATTCAACATTATACTAGAAGTTCTAGCTAGAGCAATCAGTTAGGAAAAAGAAATAAAAGGCATAGAAATTGGAAAGGAAGAAGTAAAACTTTCATTATTTGTAGATAACATGACACTATGTTTGGAAAATCCAGAGAAATCTACAACAAAGTTACTTGAGCTAATAAACAAATTCAGCAATGTGGTGGGATATGAAATTAATGTGCAAAAATCAGTAACATGTCTATATACAAACAGTGACCTAACTGAGGAGTCAGTTAAGGAAAAATTCCATTCAAAATAGCAACTAAAAGAATGAAGCACCTAGGAATGAACTTAACTAGGAATGTAAAGCACTTGTACACAGAAGAGCACATATCATTGCTAAAAGAAATCAAAGATCTAAATAGGTGGGAAAATATTCCCTGCTCATGGATAGGAAGGTTAAATACAATTAAGATGTTAAATCAACCCCAACTGATCTACAGATTCAATGCACTACCAATCGCAATTCCAAAAACCTACTTTGAAGAGTTGGAATAGCTAGTGACCAAATTCATCTGGAAGGGAAAGAGACCCCAAATAGCTAAAAGCATCCTAAAAAAGAAGAACAAAGTGGGATAATTAACACTTCCTGATTTTAAAACTTATTATAAATCCACAGTGGTCAAAGCAGCATGGTACTGGCACAAAGATGGAAGTATTGACGAATGGAGTTGAAGTGAGAGTGCAGATAAAGACCAAATCTATGATCAACTGAATTTTGACAAGAACCTCACATTCACTGAACTTGGGCAAAATATTCTTTTCAATAAACAGGCATGGGAGAACTGAATATCAATAACCAAATGAATGAGAGAGGATTCTTACCTTACACCCTATACAAAAAGTATCTCAAAGTGGGTGAAACACCTAAATATAAGAACTAACACCATAAAGCTTCAGAAGGAAATATAGGGAAACATCCTCAAGATCTACTAATTGGAGGCAGCTTCCTAAACTTTACACCGAAAGCATAAGCAGCAAAAGACAAAATACATAAATGGGAATGCCTCAAAATCCAATGCTTCTGCATCTCAAAAGATTTTTTCAACAAGGTCACAAGGTAGTCAACCCAATGGGAGGAAATCTTTGCAAATCACACATCAGAAAAAGGTACAATATCCTGTATACATAAAGAAATCATACAACTCAACAACAAAAGAGTGAACAACCTAATTATAAATGGGTCAAAGATATGAATAGGCATTTTTTTCTGAAGAGCAAATACAGATGGCTCAAATGCACATAAAGAGGTAGTGCAGTGGTGGCTCAGTGACAGAATTCTTGCCTGCCATGCTGGAGACCCAGCTTTAATTTCTGGTGCCTGCCCAAGACAGAAAAAAAAAACACACATGAAAAGATTCATGTTTTTATTAGTTACAAAGGAAATGCAGATCAAGGCTACAATGAGATACTACCTGACACCTTTAAGGAAGCTGCTATTAAACCAATAGGAAACTATAAATGGAGAGGATCTAGAGAAATTAGAACACTTAGGCACTGCTGGGGGGGATATATAATGGTACATCTACTATGGAAGACAGTTTGTTGGCTCCTTAAGAAACTAATTATCAAGTTGCCCTATGACCCAGCAATGGCACTACTTGGTATATACTCAGAAGAGCTGAAAGCAGTGACAAAAACAGATGTTTGCACACTTATGTTCATAGCAGCATTATTCTGTGCCAAAAGAAGAAAGAATTATTTTGTCTGGAACCTAAATTTTCTGTATCACATAATCTAACTCAACCTGTCTGGATAGCTCAATTGAGCTATTGAAACCCATGGATCCCCGAATAAGAATGAGGACCTTTAATCCTGTATAGCTTAATGAAATGCCTGGATACATCCTAGAATATATTAAGCAGATAATGTAAAAGTATTGGCAAAGTCTCTTGAGGGATGCTAGAAAAATATGGAACTATTAAACTTAACTATCGGGGAAACCTGTTGTCATGGTCAGCTTCATGTGTCAACTTGGCCAAGTGGTGGTACCTGTTTGTTTGGTTGGGCAAGCTCTGTTCTGTCTGTTGCAATGAGGACATTTCATAGAATTAGATCATGATCATGTCAGCTGCATTCACAGCTGATTCCATTTGTAATCAGCCAAGGGGAGCGCCCTCTGCAATGAGTGATGCTCAATCTAATCACTGGAAGCCTTTTAAGAAGGATTCAGAAGAGACAGGCTTCCTTCCTGCCTCAGATGGTGAGCCTATCCTGTGGAATTTGTCCAAACCCTCCTTTGGAATCATCAGCTTCACAGCCTGCCCTGAGAATTTTGAACTCTGTGTTCCTGCAGTTATGTGAGACACTTTTATAAATTTTATATTTGCGTGTGTTCCCTGTTGATTCTGCTTCTCTAGAAAACCCTAACTAATACATATAGGTACCAGGAGTGGTTCTTAAGAAACAGAATCTTAAAAATGAGTTTTTATGAATGGTTTTATACTCTGACTGGATGCAAAGGCACTAAAGACTCTGATACCTATAATCAGAATGACAATCCAAATCCATGGAGTGAGTTGGCAAAAGAGATACTCAAAATTTCACCTTCGATTCTCTTAATGCTTCACTTGTACAAAGCTAGGCTCTGGGAGATAATGTTTTTGACACATTTACAGAGTTTTGTGGAAATAAGAGGTATAGAGATGTTGACTGGTTGTTGTTAGATACACTGGCTACATTAAGGAGTGAAAGGCATGGGCTTAAGAATTCAAACAAGAAGCTTAAGCACTGTCTGACAGATGCAGATGTTTCTATGAGTATACTGAAGGAAAATCTTATTCCCCATAGATGTAGACTTGAGATCTCTGTAAATCAGACTCAGAATCTTATTGTTAGAGTAGCAACTTTACAACATAAACTGAAATCTCAAAGTTGCATGGTGTCTGCCATTAAGTGAGGGCATTGATTGGAAAGGAGTGGGACCCTGAAAAATGGGATGGTGGCACATGGATTGATAATGATGTTGGGGGTGAGGCTGAAGCCCTAGATCATGCTGAGTCTTCTCTAGATAATCCTATAACAGTTTTCCCTGAGGACATAACCACCCCACCTCTAGCCTGCCTTGAGGAGTTGGCCACCTAACCTCCTCCTGAAGGGATTAGCCCTAGAGAGATTAATCCTGTTTCACCAGATGAAACTGCAAATGAATGCCCTGGAGCAAATGGATTGGAAGATATTTCTAATTTTTTTCATGATCCACCCCCACCACCCCTCATTTCTTCTAGACCTATAACTAGACTAAAGTCCCAACAGGCCCCTAAAGGTTAGGTAGAAGGTATCACACATAAGGAGGTATGTTATGCTCCAAAAGAACTGTGTGAATTTTCCAATTTATATAGACAGAAATCAGGGCAATATGTGTGGCAATGGATTTTAAGGGTGTGGGATATGGTGGGAGGAATATAAAGCTGGATCAGGCTGAATTTATTGATATAGGCCCACTAACCAGAGATTCGGCATTCAATGTTATAGCTCAGTGGGTTAGAAAAGGTATTAACAGGTTGTTTGGATGGTTGGTGAAACATGGATCAAAAGGTGGCCAACATTACCTGAGGTTGAAATGGCAGAATAGCCCTGGTATAATGTAGATGAGAGGATCAAGAGGCTTAGAGAGATTGGAATGTTACTGTGGATTTATCATGCAGACCCTGCTCTTACACCCCAGGAATGTCTGGAGGATGCACCTTTTATGAGAACAGTGAGAAATAAATCTGTGAGACTAGCACCATCATCCCTGAAGAGCTCTGTAGTTGTACAGAGGTCAGATATTACTGTAGGAATTTCTGTCACTGAGCTGGAATTCATAACACAGTGGGGATGATGGGATCCCGAGTTGGCAGAAGCCAGGTAGCAGCACTTAATCTCCAAAGACAGGGTATACGTGGCTATTATAATAGACAGCAAACTCAAAGCAGGAGTCAAAATTATATGACTTGCAGAGATTTGTGGCATTGACCAGTAAATCATGGGGCACCTAGAAATACAATAGAAGGGCAGTCTACTAATTTCTTGTTCGAGCTGTATAGACAAAAGTGTTCTAGGTCAAGTGACCAGAAGTCTAACCTGAATTACAAAAACACAGAGTCACAGTCCCTTAATCAACTTCCAGACTTGAGACAGTTTACAGACCCAGAGCCCCTTCAAAGAAGGGGAGGTCTGATCAGGAGAGAACCCTGTTACACTGCCACAAATTTATACTGTTAATCTTCCTCCAAGCCTTCCCTAAGGAGATGATAGCCATTTACCAGGGTAACTGTGTATTGGGGAAAAGGAAATGATCAGATATTTTGGGGATTATTAGACACTGGGTTGGAATTGACATTAATTCCAGGGGGCCCAAAACATCTCTCTGGTTAGGGTTAGGGTTAGAGTGTGGGCTTATGGAGGCCAGGTGATCAATGAAGTTTTAGCTCAAGTCCTTCTCACAGTGGGTCTATTGGGCCCACTGGACCAATTCTGCAGTTATTTCCCCAGTTCCAGAATGTATAATTGGAATAGACATATTGAGCAACTGGCAGAATCCCCACATTGGCTCTCTAACTTGTGCAGTGAGGGCTATTATGGTGTGAAAGGCCAAGTGGAAGTGACTAGAACTGCCCCTACCTAGCAAAATAGTAAATCAGAAGTAATACTGCATTCCTGGAGGGATTGCAGAGATTACTGCCACTCTCAAGGACTTGAAGGATGCAGGGGTGGTGATTCCCATCACATCCCCTTTCAACTCTCCTGTTTGACCTGTGCAGAAAACAGATGGATCTTGGAGGATGACAGTGGATTATCATAAGCTCAACCAGGTGGTAACTCCAATTGCAGCTGCTGTTCCAGATGTGGTGTCATTGCTTGAGCAAATCAATACATCCCCTGGTACCTGGTATGCATTTATTGATCTGGCAAATGATTTTCTCTCAATAGCTGTTAGTAAGGACCACCAGAAACAGTTTTCTTTCAGCTGGCAAGGTCAGCAATATACTTTCACTGTCCTACCTCACTGGTATATCAACTCTCTGGTCCTACGTGAACATCTTGTCTGCAGGGATCTTAATTGTTTTTCCCTGCCACAAGACATCACAGTGGTCCATTATATTGATGATATTGTGTTGATTGGACCTAGTGAGTAAGAAGTAGCAACTACTCTAGACTTACTGGTAAGGCATTTGCGTGTCAGAGGATGGGAAATAAATCCAATAAAAAATGCAGGGGTCTTCCATCTCAGTGAAATTTCTAGGTGTCCAATGGTGTGGGCAATGTCGAGATATCCCTTCTAAGGTGAAGGATGAGTTGCTGCATCTGGCCCCTCCTACAGCCAAAAAAGAGGCACAATGCCTAGTTGGTCTTTTTGGATTTTGGTGACAAAATATTCCTCATTTGGGTGTCCTACTCTGGCCCATTTATCAAGTGATCAGAAAAGCTGCTAATTTTGAGTGGCGACCTGAACAAGAGGAGGCTCTGTGACAGGTCCAGCCTGTTGTACAAGCTGCTCAGCCACTTGGACTATGATGACCCAGCAAATCCAATGGTGCTGGAATTGTCAGTGGCAAATAGAGATGCTGTTTGGAGCCTTTGGCAGGCCCCTATAGGAGGATCACAGCACAGACCCTTAGGATTTTGGAGCCAATCTTTACCATCTGCTGCAGATAGCTAGTCTCCTTTTGAGAAACAGCTTTTGGCCTGCCACTGAGTCTTAATAGAGACTGAACACTTAACCTTGGGCCACCAAGTTGCCATGAGACCTGAGTTTCCAATTGAGCTGAGTGTTGTCTGACCCACCAAGTCATAAGTTGGGCATGCACAGCAGCATTCAATCATAAAATGGAAATGGTATATTCAAGATAGGGCCAGAGAAGTTCCTTAAGACACAAGTAAGTTGTATGAGGAAGTGGCCCAAATGCCCATGGTCTTCACTCCTGCCACATTACCTTCTCTTTCTCAGACCAGAGCTATGGCCTTTTGAGGAGTTGCCTTTCAGTGAATTGACTAAGGAAGAGAAAACTCGGCCTGGTTTACAGATGGTTCAGCATGATATGAGATACCACCTGAAAGTAGACAGCTGCAGGACTACAACTCCTTTCTGGGAGTATGATGGTGAGGAGAAATCCTCCCATGGGCAGAACTTTGAGTGGTGTACCTCATTGTTCATTTTGCTTGGAAGGGGAACTGGCCAGAGGTGCATTTGTATGCTGATTCAGGGGCTGTTGCTAATGGTTTGGTTGGATGATCAGGGACTTGAAAAGACTATAATTGGAAAATTGGTGACAAAGAGGTCTCTGGAAGAAGTATGTGGATAGACCTTTTTGACTGGGCTAAAAATATGAGGATATTTGTGCCCCTTGTGAATGCATACCAGAGGGTGACTTCAGTAGAGGAAGGTTTTAATAATCAAGTGGGTAAGATGACCAACTCTGTGGACACCAGGCAGCCTCTTTCCCCAGCAACTCCTGTCACAGCTCAATAGGCTCATGAACAAAGTGGTCATGGTAGTAGGGACAGAGGTTGTGCATGGGCTCAGCAACATGGACTTCCACTCATCAAGGCTGACCTGGCTACAGCCACTGCTGCATGTCCAACCTGCCAGCAGTACAAACCCACACTCAGTCCCTGATATTGCACCATTCCCTGAGGTGACCAGTCAGCTACATAGTGGCAGGTTGATTACACTGGACCACTCCTTTCATGGAAAGGGCAGAGATTTGTTCTAGCTGGAATAGTTACATACTCTGGATATAGGTTTGCTTTCCTTGCATGCAATGTTTCTGCCAAAACTACCATCCATGGGCTAACAGAATGCCTTATGCATCATCATGGTATTCCACACAGCATTGCTTCTGACAAAGGAACACACTTCACAGCAAATGAATGCGGGAATGGCCACATGCTCATGGAATTCTCTGGTCTTCCCATGTTCCCCATCATCCAGAAGCATCTGGAGAGACAGAATGGTGGAATGGCGTTTTGAAAACTCAATTACACTGCCAACTTGGTGGCAATACCTTGAAGATTGGGTAATGTTCTCCAGGAAGCTGTGTATGCTCTGAATAAGCATCTGCTGTATGTTACTGTTTCTCCCATAGCCTGGATTCATGAGTCCAGGAACCAATGGGTGGAAATGGGAGTGGCACCACTCGCTACTACCCTTAGTGATCCACTTGGAAAATTTTTAGTTCTTGTCCCTGCATCCCTGAGCCTTGCTGGTCTACAGGTTTTAGTTCCAAAAGGGGGAGTGCTTCCACCAAGAGAAACAAAAATGATTCCATTGAATCTAAGACTGTCACCTGGTCACCCTGGGCTACTCATGCCCTGGTTCAACAAGCTGAGAAGGAGATTACATTATTGGCTGGGGTGAATGACCTTGACTATCAGGGGGAAATAGAACTGCAACTACACATTAGAGCTAAAGAAGAGTTTTCCTGGAATATAGGAGATCCCCTAGGGCGTCTTTTAGTACTACCATGCCCTGTGATTAAAACCAATGGAAAATCAACAACGCAATCCCAGCAGGACTACCAATGGTTCTGAAGCTTCAGGAATAAAGGTTTGGGTCTCCCCACCAGGCAAAGAACCATGGCCAGTGAAGCACTTGCTGAGGGTAAAGGAACATGGAATGGGTAGTGGAAGAAAGTAGTGATAAACATGAACTATGACCATAGTTAGTTAGTTCTGTAACCATATTAGTTACAGAAATGAGAACTGTGATGCTGTTTTGTCCATGTTATTCTATTTAAATTGTAAGATGTCAAGTTTAAGAATGAATATTACCCAAGGACTTGCACCCTATTCTGGAGAGAGTTAATGTGTTTCCAGTTATATGCAGGACAGTTGAGTATGGTTGGGTGAAAGAAAAAAATGTGTGTTTTATTGTTTTTTATTTAGAAATTAGGTATGGTTTAAGGTGATATAATAGGTACAAAGCTGAGAAGGGGTGGACTGTCATGGTCAGGTTCATGTGTCAACTTGGCCAGGTGGTGGTGCCTGGTTGTCTGGTTGTGCAAGTGCTGGCCTGTCTGTTGCTATGAGGACATTTCATAGAATTAAATCAAGACCACATCGGCTGCATCCATAGCTGATTCCATTTGTAATCAGCCAAGGGGAGTGTCTTCTGCAATGAGTAATGCTTAATCTAATCACTGGAAGCCTTTTAAGGAGGATTCAGAAGAGACAGGCTCTCTTCCTGTCTCGGCCGGTGAGCCTCTCCTGTGGAGTTCATCCAGACCATCCATTGGAGTCATCATCTTCACAGCCTGCCCTACAGATTTTGGACTCTATGTTCCCATGGTTACTTGAAACACTTTTATAAATTTTATATTTATGAATATTTCCTGTTGATTCTGTTTCTCTAGAGAACCCTAACTAATACAAGGGGGTACTGTGTAAGTGTATGGGGATACATCAGAATTCTGTAATTTTTCTGTAAACTTAAATCTGTACTACAAGTAAGGTATACTTTAAAAAGTTCCATTTCATTAAAATACTCTAATATGAATTTCCTTTAAAATTAAACCATGACAAACAAACATGGCTCTATTTCTCTTGTAAGATCCAACATATATGAAAAAATATTTTGATTATTATAATTTAAAGAATCATGACAGGACAGTGAAGAGAATTACAAATTCTCTACAGCTGTTCATTGAAAGTATGCATTTAATGTCACTATTCCATTCATAACTTGTTTCCATGCTTTAATTATAATTAAACCAGAAGTTATAAGCAAAGTTCTAATTGACCATAGAGTGAGAAAACTTTCTTCAAATAAGCTGTGCATTAAATTTAAAGATTGAATGTGATATTCATCTAACATAACTGCATTGTCAAAGTATAGAAGGTTAATGAATCTCTGAAATGTTTCTGTGTTTGGGTTTCATAGCACTCATGGTATACAAATCAGTTTCACAAATAAACATTGAGGAGAAGAGAAAGAGATATTTCAATGCAATTTTAGCAACCTCAGGATTTTCACTTATCCCTTATATCCAAAATGAAATGAGTGATACTGGGTTTTCAAAACTCATCCTCAGGTCCTTACTAAAGCTAGTGCCAATAAGTTATCTTACAAAGTTATAATTAAATGTAAATTATCTTTGCTGTATTAAATGCATTCTGGAACCATGAATATCCATGAGTCTCTTATTTGATAGAAAATAAAATCCTCAGTGTTCTGTGAGATTCTCAAATTGTTTGGTGATCATTTTCAGTGCTCTATATGTCCAGGATTATTACCTAATTTATAGGTAATTGTTATTAAATTATGTAGTACAACATAGCAAGCTATAGATATTCTGCACTTCAAAACTTCTAGTTTTGATTTTACTGCTTGACTTTATCTGACATTGAAAAACATGCTGCATTTCTTCCTTGCAAGGAAGAATTTATTATTCTTTTCAGAGAAACAGCTTTTATTTTCACTGATATCTTTATTGTTTCCCTGTTTTCAGTTTAATTGACTTCTGTTCTAATTTCTATTATTTATTCTTTCGAGTTTAATTTTCTTTCTCTCTTTTTTTATAAACTTTTTTATTAATTAAAAAACTTAACAAAAGAACATTAAAATATCATTCCATTCTACATATACAATCAGTAATTCTTAATATTATCACATAGTTGCATATTCATCATTTCTTAGAACATTTGCATCGATTTAGAAAAAGAAATAAAAAGACATCAGAAAAAGAAATAAAACGATAATAGAGAAAA
>PVIY010054972.1:0-13964 GCA_004026745.1 Myrmecophaga tridactyla
CAGCCTCCCACAGGATGGGAAAGGGCTCTTGGGGCAGCTAGCAACTATTCCTCCTATGTGGAATCAGTTTTATCAATGACTTTGAATGCATGGTCCCATCACCCCCCAATTCTTTTTCAAAACTTTGTGAAATCTGAAGCTACTTGAATCTTACCTGTTCTGGAAGCTGAGTGGGGTGTTTTTCTTGTGTAATTCCAATACTCCCACTTCTGTCTGTTCCCCCTACGCAGACTTATATAAGGTTAAAGAACAAGAGGCAGCAGAATAATGTATGGTTTACATTGACCCTTTCTTACTGTGAGAAGCCTCTAAATGTCTTAAAAAAAATTTTTGTCATATGTCTTCTAAATACAAGCCATGAATAAAACTTCACTAGATCTGATCAGGTATGATGCAGAAACCCAGAAATGGCTGGGGAAGCCACACCACCATCGCCCTCCTTCCCTCTCCTTGTTACCTTGAGAAGTCAAAGCAGATGCAGTAAGAGCGAAGGATGACCCCATCTATCCCTTATGCCCCATGTCCTGTGATATCCTAAACATATACCTCCAAACGGGGTACGGGCAGAAGACAGCATAGGATGACTTAAATAAGTAAATATATTAGGAAGTGGTAAAGATCTTTCCTCATGATTATAAGTGACCATCTTCAGAGACTTTCTAATATCAGGGCTATTAGATAACCTCTAAGAATATGACAAACATCTTGAGATTTTTAAAATTTCCAATCCAACCCCAAGCTCATTTGCACTGCAAAATCCAGAGCTTGGCCCCACAGGTGCTCCCACCTCCTAGCTCCCAGAGCTGGCCTGCATTCCTCCCCACCCAGACCCCTGTAACCTCACACCAGCAATGGCATGTGAAATCCTCAATCTTACAATCTGACATGCTTTTCTGTCATGAGTTGGAGCTGATTCTCTGCTTTTTAGTAGTTCTCTGATTAGATTCCCCTGACATAACCTCCCTTCTGAGTGGCACATGACCATTGGTTAATAACCTTAATTACACATGCAAAATTTCACTTTTCAAATTAATAGCATAATAATGCATGTGATGTCTCAATATTCACAGTCCCAGGGGTGATGACAGTACATCTTTTCACCTTCTCCCACAAACATTCCTATAGAATTCCACATCCATTTGCTCTATTAATGTTTTCTCCCTATTATTCAATGAAAGCAATGAATGTCGTTGTTTTAACCAGAAAGCATTGGTATCAGTTATAGAAAGCCAGAGAGTTAATTAGATAATGGTAAATGTAATGTGGATCTCTAAGATGTGAAAAGGACCTCAATAAAATTGATTTCCATAAATATGTTTTTGATTGTGGGGTGATTTATTGTCATTTACTAAGTCCAAAAGTATTAAATCCCAGGAGAGAGAGAGAGAGAGAGAGAGAGAGAGAGAGAGAGAGAAACACAGACATTTACCAAATCAAAGATTTGAATGGGGACAAATCTCTCAAGTCATTACTATAGAGCCAAGTAGCAGGAGAACTCAGGAAACTTTGTGCACATTTATAAAGCATTCACTAATCAGCTAAGCAAGTAGCTGCGGTGAGGATCGTGACATCAAAGGGTCTTCTAGGTTTAGAAAGGAATTTTGAGACATTTTTGTTTGGTCGTAATCTTTGACTAATCTAATCAGTGTTTGCTTACAGCTAGGATAATATTATTCTATGAAAGCCTAGTAACTTCAGAGTGCATGAAGAATGATTCTGGAAATGACTCAGGAAAAAATGTCCACCAGGCTTCATGTCCTTAATCACGTCTTTAACAATGTCAGAACACTTGAAGAATCTACTTGAAAAAAAAAAGAACATAAAGACAAAAGGTTTATAGACATGATATAAAAATATTAGTAACCTATCAATACTTGGAGAAATTGCTGTTATATGTGGAGCACACTGGACAAGAATTCAGGGAATGCCTGAGGCTTGACTCGATGTCACTCACAAAGCAATATTTAAGAATTATAAATTGAGGGCAATTCTTGGGTGACATTAACAAAAATGGGAAGAATGAGTGTTGGTTTCTTGTTTTGTTTTGTTTTTGTTTTTCCTTTCATTGTTTGGTGTTTGGTGTGTTGTTTGATAAATAAATTATCATGAAGGACAGTAGCTTCAGCGAACATGTTTTATTAATATTTTATTATACCCCACTGGAAGGAAGAGGTTTTAGTCCAAACTGGCAGCCCAGCAGCACAGTTTTCAAAACCTGAAAGATCTGAGGTGTGACAGTGAGGGTCTGGAATGCAGCTCGCTGGGGGTGGGGTGGGGGGGTGCCAGCAAATAATCTATGTGCTGTACATTTTCTGTGTGCTCTTGTCTCTGGGGCTTTCTTAAAGCCCAGGTCTCCGCTGGGCCTGCCCCGTGATGCGGAACAAAGGTCCCATATCCTGGTAACGTGGACAAGGGAGCCCAGGGCAAGATTGCTTGTGTCGGCATATGGGCATATCCCAGGGGCTGGGCCCCCTTGTGATGTTATCAGGGGGCCTTTGTGCCCTGTGCTGGGATTTTTGTGCCCACAGGATCCCCTCTTCTCTGGAGTCCCTCTTTCAATTCCTGGGGGGATGATGGAACAAAGTGTGTCGGGAAAATCTCTGGCCGGGGCAGAGGTCCACTTCCCTAGGTCTGTCTGGGGAGTCCCTCAGCCCTTCTTCTGTGGACATGTTCTAGGGTGGAATTAGGAGTGCCCTCCTCTTTCAGAAGTGTAGGCAATGTGGTCTTATTGTGGTGCTTCCTTACAAGGAGGAGCTTAGGGAGCTCCTGCTGCCAGAGGCTGCTGCTTCTGGTGTCCCTAGACTCCCACTGGCTGAGCAGCTGCCAGGTCTCCATGCATCCTGTGGACATGGCAATGAGAGGCCCCAGAAGCCACCTACCTGACTTCAGGCATACTTTACCTGGGCAGGCCTGGAGCTGGGACTCTAGGTCCTCGTGAACCCTTGGATGACCCATCGTAAGGTGGGTCACTGCCAGCCCGGAGGGGTGGATGGTAGTCACCCTCCCAGTGGGGTGGAGTGCCACTGGCGGTGCAGGGGTGGGTAGAGATGGAGGGTGATAGCCCTGTGCACCCCTGCAGGTGTCCTTTTCATCCCCACTGGGTGGGGTGGTTTTGGCCTGCCCAATGGTGGGGTCAGGCCAGGAGGTAGTTTTGAGAAGGTCAGGGAGGGGAAGGGGTACCAGGACCGGAGGGAACTCTGAGGGAAGGGAGGAAAGGGCCAGTGGTTGGGGTGAAGGAATGCCTCTTGAGTGTTCTGAGGGCAGAGTGGTGGGCAGAGGAGAGGGCAAAGGTGAGGAAAGGAAGGCAGGAGCAGGGCCAGGGATGAGGATGAGAAAGGGGGAAAATGGAGGGAGGCAGGGAATGAGCAGGAAGACACCTGTGGTAGTGATGGAACAGCCGGTGGCAGGGGACCCTGGAAAGACAGGAAAATGGGAAAAGAGGTGTGGGGCAAGAGGAAACCAGGAGGCAGAGGTGAGGAGGTGCTCAAGGGTTGTCAGGAAAATGGGGATGGGAAAGTGGAAGCCAAAGTGTGTGAGTGGGGTGACCATGGAGTCAGGGATAAGGTCAAGGGTGAAGGTGAGAGGCTTGGTAGGGAGGGGTAAGAGGGGAAGGAGAGAAAGGAAGGGAACGAGGGAGGACAGGACTCAAGCCAGACAGTGCTGAGTAGGGGATGACGAGATTCCCCAGGCACCACCTGGAAAGAGATCATGGGATGCAGCATGGTGGTTCAGCCCCTGGAGGAGACAGTGAGCCAGTAGAGACCCCGAGAGAGATCATAGCTCTTGGTATTAACAGCTGGGGGTGTGGAGATGACCTGGAAGCCAAAAACTGAGCTACCGAAGGGGCTGCAGTAGGAATAACGTCCTCCACTAGGCACCCCTTTGGCAGATGGTCATCTCTGGTAGATGGAAAGCCCCAGGGATGGCAGATGTCTCTGTGGTCTCTGGCTGGTCCAGGACACTTGCACAGGGGGCTGCAGGAGACAGAAATTAGAAGCTTCAGAAGAAGAAGGGGGATGATAAGCCCTGGCAAGTCTGGCCAGGGTCAGAGCTTCTGGTCCACTGAGTCACAACACATTTCTTGCATCCCTGACTTTCTAGTAGACATTGTGCCTGCACCCATGGCTTTCTCTTACATTCTTTCCCTGTTAATTATAGTTTCTGGCTTACAACAGGTATTTTTTCTCCCACATACAATTCTATTATTACCTCTATGTACCATTATGGTAGAGATGAACTGTTCATGCAAGAACTTATTTAAATTTGTAGTGTTAATTGGTGACATACATGACTCTAAACAGCACCTTTCAACCAAACTCACTTACAATATAGAGTAACAATCTCAACTGGTTGGGAGTGCTAACACTTAGCACCCTACCAGGTGGTTTCAAGCAGAGTCCAGTTCTTATATAAATTCTTCAGTTTTCACAGCAACATTTTTAGGTGCTCAATAGGTATTTGTGAAATAAAAAATAAATGAAATACAGAGATGCTTTATTTAGGAAGCATTTATGGGTTCCTATTTGGAGCAGGAGATGAATACTAAGAGAAACAAAAGGCATGGTCCCTGCCCATGGGGAACTTTCAAATATGTTGAGATGTCCTTGGAGAGCAGCAAGCTGGGAGCCACATAACTGATCCTGCTTTTGGCCTGCATGTCATCCTGAGCTTCAGTTTCTTTGGCTCTTAAATGGGAATTATAACCAGCATAGTATCCATCTCTATGGCTCACTGTGAGGAATGTGGGGAATAATGAGGGTGAAAGCATTTTCTAAATAAATACAAGAACACGAGATATAGTCACAAGACAAAAACTACCTGAAATTAAAAAAAACATTTTCTCCTCCTCTCCTTAGCTTATATATACATGTTTTGGGCAACTCCTCCCCTCCACCATAGGTATCATTTTTTAATCAGAAGTGGTTCATTTTAAGAGGTTGGGCCGTTCTTTCTTCATGTAGTCTCCAAGCTCTTGCAGAGATGTGGTGAGCCATTGGTGGCTTTGGAACTACTTGAGAGGGAGTATGCTACAAAAGTCTTCTCTCCTTGCCTTGTGACTAGCTCTGTTGGCCTCTGGCCCTTTAGGGCCATTTGAGAGACTGGTAGACTCCCCTTGTCTCTGAGTGGCACTGAATAAACCACCCTCAACTTCCCGGTGTGCTTGCCATACAAAGCCTCAGTTCCCTTTTAAGAGAAGAAGTTATCTTCCATCAGGAAAAAACTAATTGCCAATACTTCAGATGGTTTGCACAAATCATACTGAAACAGACCACAAGTGTTTCAGAAATATGCAGAAATAAATGCCAGGTAACTTTTTTTCGGCTTATAAAATAATCACACTAACTTCCAACATTTATTAGAGTTTCTCAGTTTGCTGAGCACTTTCATATCCATTTTCTTGAATTCTCACAATCACACTTGGAAGTTAGTTTGTACTGTTATTTTTGTTTTACAGATGAGGAAAGTGGGCCTGCTAAGAAGATCTCACAGCTAAAAAGACATTAGGATCACCCTTTAAATGGGCAAGAGAAACTTTCAAGGATGCTTGTGAAACCCAGTTCACTCACATGTCAACAGCTAGGTTGTTTCAAGTATGAGTTTCACCTGTTTTTGTAAGTGAGCCCAGCAGTTGTTCCTCCAAGGATTCCTGAGAACACCCATCTCTTGGGTCGGCATGGCTTCCCTTACAGCTGGCAAGGAAGGGCTGTATTATTGGGTTGTTAGTCATGCACGTGTTGCTACTTGGTCAGCTGAATGAGAACCTCAGCCAAGAACTCAGCTTTCATCACAAGTCTTGCAACTCCTGTAAAATATGGAGGGATTTTTCCCTTGGTTGGACTTCCTGTCTGTTCACAATAACACTCCCTTAACATGAACCCTGGGTTTGTGCCATTTTCTTCTAGAAAGCCAAAGCCTTGGCAATTCAGATCCTCCCATTATCTGATTCTACTTTTAGTTTACATTCTCATCAGTTCCTTTTTGCTCATGCCTGGTCCTCTCTTCCAGCAGAATTTGAGCTCCTTTTGAGTCATTTCCTAAAAATCCATTGAGGTTTCCCAGCTTCTTCAACTCCATATTCATGGCCTTGATCCATATTCATCTGTTCCTTAGACGAGATCAAGGGAGCAGCCCTGAATGGTGTCCTGGCCTCCATTCTCACCATTAGTTCACATTTATCTTTCTAGAACATAAGGCTGACCATGTCAACCCCCCATAGATGTTCTAGAGTGACTCTATGACAAATCCATCCATCTCAGAGGGGCCACAAGACCTTCATCATTTGACCTTCCCCCATTCCCTTTCAGCACCATATTTGATACTCCCTGTTATGCTCCAAGCACACAATGAACTCATTGTCCCCAAATCTGCCACACTCTTCTATTCTTTCTTACATTTGCTCATGCCATTCCCTCTCCTGGAGTGCCTCCCCCTTCTCCTTTGTTATGTACACTTCCATTAATTTCTCAAGGCTTAATTCTTGAGGCTTTTCTGATATTGTTAGAATGGATTCTCTCTTCTTTGTATCATTCGTTCATTCTTACGTTCATTATTTTATCAATCATTTATTAAGCACTATGTAAATATCAAGCAGTGCTAATTCTAGGGAAACTGAGGGCTATTAAAGAAATGGGTGATGTATACAAGGTACCCTCTGTGCCCGTTTGAAATTGTCAAGTACCCCAGAAAAGCCATGCTCTTTAATTCTCATTCAGTATTGCTGGGTGAGATCTTTTTTTATTGTTCCCGTGGAGATGTGACCCACCCAATTGTAGGTGGTAACTTTTTTCAGATGGTTTCCATGGAGGTGTGTCTCCACCCATTCAAGGTGGGTTTGCTTACTGGAGCCCTTTAACCATTTTGAAAAAAAAGCTTCAAAACCAACAAAACCCACTCAGCCAGAGATCTTTGGGGATGCAGAGGAAAATATCCCCAAGGAAGCCTTATGGAATGAGGAGAGAAAGCTAGCAGACATCTCTATGTGACCTCCTAGCTTAGACACAAACCCCAGACTTCATAGATCCTTTCTTTGGAGTTAAAATATCTTTCTCTGGATGCCTTAACTTGAATATTTTCACGGCCTTAGAACTGTAAACTTGCAATGCAATAAATTCTTCTTTTAAAATCCATTTTATTTCTGGCATATTGCATTCCGGTGGCTTACAAGTTAAAACACCATCCTTACTCTTAAGGAACATCTGATAGTCGGGTCATGAGACACATAAAGCAATAATTTAACTAGAGTGTACTACATGCTTTGATAAAGATGTGAATGAAGGGCTATGGGATTATGGAGAAGGTAAAAGGTTAAATTTGCTTAAAGTCTTCACAGAAGAGCAGGTAATTAAGTGGGGCCTTTAATTTATTCTTTCATATTTATTAAAGACCTGCTAGTTGCCAGAGACATTCACCTATGAGTTAGATGCAGCTGATGCAGGATGAGCAAGAGAGTATTTTACAACTGCAGGAAAAGGATGCAGAAAAAGTAATTCCAGCAGAGGATGGAATAAAGGTAAATGCAAAAGACTGCGAAAGATTATATAAGGGGAGGGCTTTTTAGGTGGCTGGAGCTCAGCATTAGAGAAGTGAGGAGAAATGAAGCTAGAAAAGTAAGTGCCCACCAGTGAATATTTGAATATGTCTTGGTTCTGTCACATTACAATGGGACCCAAAGATAGTTAGGTATTTTTTGTTTGTTTGTTTCTTCTGCTATACCATGAGCTTCTTATGGGTAGATGACATAGCTCTAAATCTTCAGGACCTAACACATTGCTTAGAACATGGTAGGTGCTCAAATTATCATTGTTGAATTTTAACTATAACTCTGTACATCTGTCTATTTAGTAGGAGCTTAATGTTGTATGTTTTGAGGTTTTTTTTATGTGCAGCTACTGTTCCTCTTAGGCTGGTATGCTGGTCCAGTCCTAATTTGCAGACAGCAGTTGAAGGGGCTGGTTGATGAAGAATATAAGTCACCCAAGGCAGCCTGAGGCAACTAAGAGAGCCTACACCATGTTTGAGGGGAACTAAGCTTGTACCTTTGGAAACAGAAGGCTGACTATCAAGACTAAGTCTTACTGTTAACTCTCAAATGGGAAGCTACGTAGCAGAAAGTGGAGCTGACATGAGGAGGGTGATGTGAAGTGCAGGGGTTTGGGACCAACTCGGTGACCAAAGAAAAAATGCCGAGTCTCTTGCTTGTGGCACCTGAAGAGTGGCACAAAAAATTTTGAAAAGGCTCATTGTTCAATCACCTTGCAGATATTTCCAGATTTGTATTTGCTTTTGAAATTATTTCTGGAGAAAACTAATAGTCTACAGATCCATGCTAAACTGATCCCTAGGTATGTTCCAGATCCATTATTCTTACTTATCAAGTTGAATGTAATGGTTCTGTTTTTTTTCCAATAAGCAGTGGAATTATTTTTAAACCAAAATCTCAGTTCGAACCCAAAATAGAAATCAAGAAGATGCAATGGAAACTTTCAAAGATTTGTGGAGAACACTTCTTCGTTGCAAGTCTCAGAGGAGCTCTGGAATTCTGTAGAGCTTAGTTTGAAAACCACAGTCCAACAGGTCATGGTTAGTTCTCATCCTTGAAAGCTCAGGTTCATGAACCAAACCTGAAAATGGGATGTTGCTTCCTTCCTGTGAGATCAACTCACCTTAAAGTGTTTAAAAATAAAAAAAAAATATTCCATTGCTGAATAGGAATTAAGGCAATTTGGGGAGATTTCTTCAGAAAGAAATGGGGAATTTGAGTATTGTGTCTTCTGTTTTTAGTCTTTTTCATATCAGTCAGCATACTTACCACAAAGTGTGGTGTGTCCTTCCCGTACTGGAATGGACATGGCATGGAAAGCAGATCACCATAGAGACTGAGGGCTTCATTGTCCATTGTGCTGTGCACACACTTCATAAGGTGGCCAGTTCTATCTGTGTGTGAGAAGAGTTTGTGAAAGATGCATTCAGAAGGGACCAGAGAAAAGAGCCAAAACTGAAAAGAATCCCTCTAGCCAGTTGGGAGCTCCAAGAGGCCTCTTCTTTGTGTTTGGGCAGCAGCAAAGCTTGGAACCTTTAAGCTATGTTCACCAACATGCCTAGAAGACTTCAAAAATAAGAGAAAGTAGAAAGACCACATTATTTCCCCTGGAGGATCCTTACAGAGCTCCACTTGCCTTGTTCCATTGCTGGAGATCACATGAATATGGAGAAAAACTTGTATGACTTGTTTTCCATAATGGACAGACACTGGACTAATGTACCTTTATTTATTTATTTCTGACTTTTGAAGGGAGAGCAGAGATTTTGAATTCAGGATCCATGTGTTCCAGGTTTCGGTTGCAATATAGACCCTTATTAGATGTGTGTCTTTAAATTTGTAACATGGAGTCCTAGCACTTAAGTTCCTCCTAGGAAATCTGAGGATTTCTTTAGTCATCAAAAAATAAAATAAATGAGACATAGTCTTCATCCTCAAGGAACTTCAAAGTTTTCAGTGAAATACAGATCATCAAAAATGGTTATTTCTCCCTAGTTGTGGAATGGAAGGCTTCAAATAGGAAATGAGACTTGATATGAAGCTTGAGGGGGTAAATATCAGTTTGCTAAATGAATAAGTAGAAGAAAGAACATTTTCAGGCAGAAAGACCAGTATATATGTAAACACAGATGTGAAAGAAAATTACAGTATTTCCCAGGATCTGAGAAAGGATGAAGCATGGGGAGCATGTGATGGAGGAAAAGAAGAGAAATGACAGAGGTTCAAAACACCAAAAATAAGTGTTTTAGACTTTATCTTGATGGCATTCAGAAGTCTTTGAAAGATTTTAAGCAGGGAAAGACATTAGTCCTTAATCATATTAGAAAGACCGCTTTGGCAACAGGTAGAGCTGGGGTTGGCAAATTATGGCTCACAGGCAAAATTCAGCAGGCTCTTGTTTTTGTTAATGAAATTTTATTGACACAGTCACATACCTTCATTTATGTATTGTCTATGGTTGCTTTGTGCTACAATGGAAGAACTATGCAGTTATGACAGAGACCCTATGGCCCACAATGCCTAAAATACTTATCTGATACTTTATAGGAAAAAAGAATTGCTAACTCTTGATGTCAAGAGTGGAGTAGAGGAAAGGAAAGGTTGAAGAGAGGGAGTTCTGTTGGGAAGTGTTTCCCAAACTATATAAGCCATGACAAGAACCTGAACTATGAAGGGGCAGTGGAGCTAGAGAAAAGGCTTCAGAAGAGAGAGAATCAATAAGACTTTGTGATTAATTAGATATGGAGGTGGAATGGAAAGAGGATTTTAGGACAACTCCCAGTTTCTAGCTTGGGCAACTGGATGAGATAAAAAAGATTATTTAAATTTGGTCATGTCCTGTTGGGACATCCAAGTGGAGGTGGAAGATGGAAATGTGGGTCAGAGGCTGAAGAAAATGATTTTCTCTGGGCATGAAGATTTGGGAGTTGTCAGAATTTGGATGCATGATTGTTTGGGGCAATGTGTAGAATGGGAAGATAGGAGATGATCAATGGTGAAACACATGGAAAGATGAGAGCCTAAGAATTCTGAGAGGAAGAGGAACCTAAAAAGAAAATAGTGAAAGAGGTACCAAAAGGGAGGAGGAAAATATTTTTGGGGTAAAAAAATAGAGACAAGGTGCGCTGGTTTGAAAGGATGTATGGACCCTAGAAAAGCCATGTTTTAATCAAAATCCCATCTCATAAAGGCAGAATAATCCCTATTCAATATTGTATGTTTGAAACTGTAATTAGGTCATCTCCCTGGAGATGTGATTTAATCAAGAGTGGTTGTTAAGCTGGATTAGGTGACAACATGTCTCCATCCATTTGGGTAGGTCTTGATAAGTTTCTGGAGTTCTATAAAAGAGGAAACATGTTGGAGAATGAAGGCAATTTGGAAAGAGCAGAGAATGCTGCAGCACCACAAAGCAGAGAGTCCACAAGCCAGTGACCTTTGGAGATGAAGAAGGAAAACGCCTCCCGGGGAGCTCCATGAACCCGGAAGCCAGGAGAGAAAGCTAGGAGATGACGCTGTATTCACCACGTGACCTTTCAGCTGAGAGAAATGCCCTGACTGTGTTTGCCATGTGCCTTCTCACTTGAGAGAGAAACCCTGAACTTCATTGGCCTTCTTGAATCAAGGTGTCTTTTCCTGGATGCTTTAAATTGGACATTTCTATAGACTTGTTTTATTTGGGACATTTTCTTGGTCTTAGAACTGTAAACTAGCAAGTTACTAAATTTCCCTTTTTAAAAGCCATTCTATTTCTGGAATATTGCATCCCAGCAGTTAGCAAACTAGAACACAAGGTGAAATGAACCATCAATGTTTCATGAAAAGCATGGGGTGTGTAGTAGTTAGGGACAGGAGGGAGTAGGAGAGAAAGGAAGAGGGATGTGAGGCAGCCTCAGATGTGCAAAGCTAGGAAGAAATAGTCTTTACTTTCTGTTTGCTTATGTGACAAATAACGTGCTAAGTTCTTAATATATGTGAGCTCATTTCATC
Source organism: Myrmecophaga tridactyla (assembly GCA_004026745.1). Taxonomy (NCBI): domain Eukaryota; kingdom Metazoa; phylum Chordata; class Mammalia; order Pilosa; family Myrmecophagidae; genus Myrmecophaga; species Myrmecophaga tridactyla. The sequence continues at coordinate 11,531 of PVIY010054972.1, forward strand.
TATGTAACAGCCTTTCAATGTAGAAATAATTATCCCCATTTTACATATAAAGAAACTGAAATTATACTGTTGGGAAATTGTAAACCTAGCAGTATAACTCTCAAATTTATAATCTTGAATCCTATGTTAGGAAACACATCAGCTGTTTCACCTCTGATAGCTCCTCAGAAGTATGAACTTTCATCAAAGTCCAGTTCCAGAACTTCTGGGAAGATGGCCAACTACAGTAGTTCAAAATTAGCCTTACTCCACAGAAAAGTTAGAGAAGGGACAGGAGGGCAACTGAGGTGGCGATTCAGGAGTGCAACTGACCTAGGAGGGCCTTCTGCATCACACACAGCAGCCTTAGTTACAGAGGCCGAGGAACTGAGAGGCAGAAAGCTGGAGCATGGTGCGGAACGTATGGGAGTGTACGGACAGGAGTGCAGGACTAGGAAGTAAGCCAGGCTACATTCCTTGGGCGTGCTACCCTCACCAGTGCAGCCCTGTGACCAGTGATTCACCCCACACCTCATGCACCTGAACTGTCACCTGGTCCTATTCCCTATCCTCCAGGTGCCCCCACCCCACCAGCCCCCAGTGTATATACCTGCCCCACACCCATCCCGAGTGCAACCCAACCCACCTTTCCTGTATCCCTCCCAAGCCCTACCTCTCTCTCCCTGTTCCCTACAGACTGTTGCCAGTGCATAAAGGCTGCAGGCACTAATCTTTATACATAGGCTACCCCTGCCCCCCTGCCCATAGTGTCACACAGCCTCACTCCACCACCCACCACCCCAATCTCTGCACATCAGTTTATGGCACTCCAAAGCCTATGCATGAGCATGGGCCTCCAATCATGTCATTCAGCTCTGGGAATCATACTTGACAACAGCCCTGGAACTGCACATGTGCACAGCCCTCAGCCTCACTTCCCAGCTCTGAGAAAGTGCCAACCTGGGCAGCCAGGTCACATCTGCCTCCAATTCACGAACTGTGACCTGCTGCCACAATTATATGCATGTGCACAAAAGGGCCCCATGCTTTAGACCAATGCACACTATGATTATGCCACCGAGACTAGTGCACCTACACAGCTGCATTCTCTCTGGCCACTGGGTGCCCACATTCACAAACATCAGCATAACATTCCCAACCTGCACCTATACCTTCCATGAAACAAATCACTGTACTGAGTGCCCCACCCATGCCCTACTCCCTGCTATACAACTATCCTGCAAACATAAGGCCTTAGACTATTGAAAGAAATCAACTCCCAAAGTAAATCAATGAAGATATTTGCATGCCATGAAGACAGCAGAAGATCACTAAGCATATCACAATTTAGACAGATATTGCCCGGCCTAATGAACCAAATTAAAGCACCAGAGGAGACACAAACATTGGAACAACTAATCAAAGATGTTCATGCAACTCTACTTAATAAAATAGGTGGGATAGCAAATGACATAAAGGAGATCAAGAAGACAGTGGAAGAGCATAAAGAGGAATTTGAAAGAATGAATAGCAAAATAGCAGGTATCACAGAGATTAAAGAGTCTGTTGACCAAATAACATACTAGAGGCAATCAACACCAGATTTGATGAAACAGAAGATAAAATAAGTGATATAGAGGACAGGATAATTGACTTCGAAGACTCAAGACAAGAAATGGCAAAAAAGATGGAAAAAATTAAATTGTAACTCAGGGAAATGATAGACAAAAGAAAGTGCACAAATATAAGAATCATTGATGTCTCAGAAGGAGAAGAGAGGAGTAAAGAGCTAGGAAGAGCAGTTGAGGTTATAATAGGGGAAACGTTTCCAACCCTCATAAAAGACATAAATATACAAGTCAAAGAAGCCCAATGAACTCCAAACAGAATAAATCCAAATAGGCTTTCCTCAAGACACATACTAATCTGTCTGTCAAATGTTGAAGAGAAGCAGAAAATCCTGAAAGTGAAAAGAGGAAAACAATCTACTACATACAAGAGAAACCAAATAAGACTGAGTTCAGACTACTCAACTAGCATCCTGGAGGTCAGAAGACAGTGGTATGATATATTCAAGATCCTAAAAGAGAAAGACTTCCAGTCAAGAATTCTGTACCCAGCAAAATTGTCCTTCAAAATTGAGGGAGAGATTAAAGTTTTCACAGACAAAGAAGTCCTGAAAGAATTTGTCAGCAAGAGACTGGCCCTACAAGAAATTCTAAAAGAAGTTCTGCTGGCTGAAAAAAAAAAAAAAGACAGAAGAGGGAGGCCTGGAGGAAGTCACAGAACTGAAGAGTACCACTAAGGGTAATTTAAAGACTACAAAGAGAAAGAGAGTAAAGAATATATAGATCTGACAAATAAAATTAAAAAGATAAGATGATGGAATCAAGAAACACCTTCTCAGTAAAATCTTTGAATGTTAACAGAATAAACTTGCCAATTAAAATACACA
>PVIY010054973.1:0-13961 GCA_004026745.1 Myrmecophaga tridactyla
GTGCTTACATTGCACCAGGAGTGATGCTATGAGATGGTGATGCAGAGATGAGGAAGGCACGGTCCCTGCTCTCACAGGGCTGGCAAATATACACAGACTTGTTGGTGCTGCTTTATTCTTCACCCGTGACAGACACGGCTCATCAGCCTTGGCACACTTTCCTGTCAAGCCTCGGGATCCTTCTCAACATACCTCCCTTGACAGCCTCTGTTACTGGAGTTGGACATGAGATGAAACCATATGGCACCTTTAGTTTTGTAGATTTCCACGAGGAGATACCCCAGCGCTCCCACTGCCACCCTCTTCTGACCCTGGAGAAAGCAGCTTACGGAGTTCACAGGTAGCAAGCACCCTTCCTCCTGAGTCTGATTTCAGTCCCTAAAGGAGATAAGAATAGAAAGAATATCCCCCACCTTTTTTTTTTTTTAACTGTTTTTGTTTCATGTCTTTTTTTATTTCCAACTGAAACTGAAACTCGTATAATTGGCTTGGGCTTGATGACATTTAGTTTTTAAACTAGAGGAAATTCCACGGGACATGATCCTGATCAGTATATCATACTGACTCCCTCTTGGGTATTCTCTGCCCTTTGGGGCTTGGAAAATCATTAGCTCTCCCAGAAAGGGACCCAGCTTTACAAGGGCAGAATTGGTGTTTCTGGAAACAGCTTTCAGATGGCTGCGACATTGTCATTAGACAGAAGAGAGGAGTGAATGGGTCAGGGGTTAAATGCTCCCTGATAGGCTCAGACATGCCCAGCTCCCCGACGAGAGCTCCACTCCATAACAATTGCTGTGAAAAATGAGGCGTGCATCTGCCGCACGGAAAATGGGGAGCAGGCGCCAACCATCTGGCCTGAGAAATGAGAGCTGGCATGTGGTCAGCCACTCGCTGCTTCTCCCCCCGTCTGTGGAAATTTCAAACGCAGTGCTAATTATTTCCCCTGTTGTTTCATCCTCTCTGGGACCCACAGGGTCTGGAAGGAGGGGTGGTTAGGGCAGCCGGATGATGGGGTGAAGGTGGGGGCTGGGACTCAGGGCCCACGGAACTAGTCCAGGAATTCAGGCAGTGGTGGAGTCACAGAGCAGGTTGGTGGGATTTAGCTTAAGTCTGTGTGATGTATTGTTTATTCCTCACTCTCAGCCATCTGTCCATTCACTCATACCCACCCGTCCATCCATCCATCCACACACCCATCTATCCAGTCACACACCTATCCATCCATCCACTCACTCATGCATCCATCCACTCACTCACTCATCCATCCATCCATCCATCCATCCATCCATCCATCCATCCATCCATCCATCCATCCATTCACCCACCCACCCACTCACCCTTTCATCATCCATCCATCCATCCACCATCCATCCACCCATTTATTCTAGCATGATTTTAGGTGGTTCATGGTTGGACTCTTTAAATAGTTACTGACAATATACAGAGACTTTTACTGGTTTTCTATTTCCATTTTGCTTTTGGGATAAATATAGTTAAACAAGAAATAGAGTCAGCTTTAAAATATTAAGTAAATAATTTTAGTGATTGTACAGGGACATGGCAAAAACTAGGAAAATGGTAGTTGCGTGATTGGCATTCAACTTTGCATGCAAGGCCACATGCTCTAGAATCCCACAAACAAAAGGTTCACAGCCACTGTGCAGCCTACTAGAATCCCACAAACAAAGGTTCACAGCCACTGTGCAGCCTACTAGATGGGTATGACCTTCCGCAAGGTTTCCAAGCCTCCGTTTCCTCAGCTGTAAGGTGGGGATGTTAACAACCCCTATCCTTGGGGTTCACTTAACAAGCTAAGTTATAGGAGTTACTTAACGCATGCCTGGCCCACAGGAAGCACTCCATAAATGAAAGTGACGCTTAGGGTTATTTCTTCCCATTGTTGGCTTCTTTGTAGGTACCCCGTGGCTGCCCAGCCCAGGAGACCTGGCATGAGTCGAGCTAACACAAGATAAACCAGTGTTCCACTTGGTTCCACTTAGCAAGGATGGTGGTGGGTGTTGTTCCTGACGCTGGGAAGCCTTCCTAGGCTTGGCCGGAGCCCACCCCAGCCTCTGAGCCACTGCATAATGGGCCCCTCCTCTCTTGTCTCCCTGCAGATACCCTGTCAGTGCCACGCTGGTCCCCACAGATTCCTCGCAGAGACCTCGGCAACTCCATCAAGCACAGGTAGGCTGGATTCTGATGCCCACCTCCCTGCATGGTGAGGGGTGGGGGCTTGGGGCTGGCCCTTAGCTCCAGGATGGGGGTGGACTCGGCAGAGTGTTTTGCTCTCGCTCCTAAGCCGCCATGCCCCTCTCTCCTCTGCCAGGTCGAACCTCCATGTGGCATCCAGGGGGGACTGAGCTGTCTGCTTCTTACTAACTAACCCAGCCCATATAAGCTTGTGCATGGTGGCCTTTAGTGTTAGATTGCCCTCTGTTCCCATCTCAGCTGGTAAAGCTTTGCAACCCTGAGGAAGTTGCTTAATCTCTCTGATGCTTGATTTTATCATCAGATGATTAAATATATGTGAAGTGTTTAGTACAAGACCTTGCACATAATAAACATTCAATAAATGGCTTTGTTGTTAAGATAAGTGCTTTACATCCTAGTTTCAGGTCTCCCCACCCAGAAGACCCAAGATGGGACATGGGGGCTTTGCAGACTGATGCTGGCGCTCTGCTGACTTCTGGGCTTGGTGCTGGTCTACCCTTTGGCTCAGCCCCAGCCCCAGATTCCATCCTGCCCTAGATTCTTTCCTGCCCCTGGTTCTGCCACACACCCTATCTTGGCCCCTCCTTATCTCAGCCATGTCCCCTGGACCAGCTCCACCCATGGCTTTGCCCCAGGGGTAGATCAGTCCAGGGCGCCAGCTGGCTGGTGACCACGAGCTGTCCAGGGCTACACCTGCCCCTTGGTTTATCCTCCTTCTCTAAGGAGGTGGTTCAGAGAGGGCATTGATGATCCCAGGTTTGCATCTACTAGTCATCCCTTACAGGAAGTTCCTTAACTCCCCTAATTTAACTCTCCACTTTTTATCTCATTATCCTCACAATAACTCAGTGGGGTCGGTGGGGCAAGGGTGATGCCCATTTCACAGATAAGGAAACTGAGTCCCCGGCAGCTTAGGTCCAAAAGCTAATTAGCCTCCACACTTTGTGTTCTTTTGACAGTGCTCCTGAGGGTTTTCTTTGCATCGGAGCTTCTGGAAACTAGCTGAGGGAATTGTTCACTCGTTCATGGATTCTTTGGCTAGTATTTTTACAGTTCCTGTGCCCCAGGGCTGGAGCATGTCCTGGAGGAGTTGGGGACCTAGGGGAGAGTCAGCCGATTAAATAGACCTTGACAATATGGAGAGTCAGGCTCTCAGGGGAAGCAGCAGGGGCAGGTGACACAGTCATGGCCGGGGGTGAGGCAACGAAGGCCACACTCTCCCCAAATGGCACCTCATCAACAGTTTTTGAAAGAAATAGATTGACAGGATGGTTGTTAAGACTCAAATGAGGAAACAAAGAAGCAGGCTAACCACGCAATGGAGACGTCAATAGTCAAGCGGTGAGATGCAGAGAGAAGGGCTTCCACGAGGGGGGCCTTATGTATTTGCTCCCCCTCTGCCTCCTGAATTCACCACGCCCTATGGTGCGGTCCCACCCCTGGCTCAGCCCCGCCCCTTTGAATAAGCCCCGCCCCTGGCTCAGCTCTTTAGCTTGGCCTCTGCCTCAGATTCGTTTCTGGCCGGCCCCGCCCTGGGCTCAGCCCCGCCCCCCGGCTGGCCCCGCCCCCCCCGCTCGGCCTCGCGGGCTCCCAGGCTCTCTCACGTGACTTAGCACGTGGTGGCACGTCAGACCCATATGCAGATGCCCGGAGGACGGACGGCCATGATCTTGGGGACTGAGGGACACCTTAGCGGAGCCGGGACTTGGGATGACCTGTAATTCGTCAGCCTCACCCAGTGTTCCTCCCCGGGCTTGGTGCCCCGAAGGAGCCACCTGAATTCATCCCAGCCTTTGGTAAAGAAATGAAACTAAAAGGCCATCCGCTCGGCATCACCTCAGAGTCATCTCAGCTAGAGCCAGGGGAGAGGGAGAGCTGACTGGGGGGACAGGAGAGGGCTCGAAGTGAGAGAAATTGTCCATCTGCCACCTTCTCCCTGCCCTGGGATTCCTGCCCTGGGGAATGGGGAGGGGGGGTGGGGAAAACCAAGCCCATTTGCCCCGCACCCTACGCCCCGCCCCAGCTGCAGAATTTTTTTTTTTGAACATGGGCAGGCACCGGGAATCTAACCCGGGTCTCTAGCATGGCAGGCGAGAACTCCTGCTGAGCCACCATGGCTTGCCCTCAGCTGCAGAATCTTGAAAACAGATACTATTAAACAATTTGGCCCTACTTTAGAGACAGAAAAGGGCTTAACTACCCCTAAGTCAAAACTGGACAGTTTTCTTGGCAACAAGAGTGTCTAGGCAGAATATTGCTCTTTGTTCAGATGTGGCCATTTGGGGCTGCAGTTCATTGTGTTTGGAGGGTGCCTGGTCCAGCTAAGGCAAAATGGGATGTATTAGGGATGCCCATCATTCCCTTAAAATTCCCAGGCACCAAGTTACATAAGCACTTCCGGATTTTCATTTTGACACTCGGAGGCAGTGCAGATTAGATAGTACTCTTGCTGACAGTGACAAAAATTGAAAATTAAAATTAACTCTGACCCAGCGACCTTCAATACTTTTCCTGGGACCTGTGGGCTGCTCTCTCATATCTCCTGGGGAAGAAAGCACCCAGGCAGCTTTGTGGGGATCAGGGAAGTTAATCAAATGCACCCGTTCTCCCTTGGGGTTCCTAGCGCTATATGGGAGGTCTCTGAGTCGCCTGTGTTTGCAGCAAGAGTTGGTCGTTGGGGGAGAGGGGAACTGGTAGACTGAAAAGGCTTATAACCTTAGGGATTGTGCTGCTAAAATTTGGGGTCTTAGCTCTCTGGAGGCAAGGGCCCTACCCTTGAAGCGCCCCAGGAAACAGGACCATGGGTGACCCACAGGTCTGATTGTGAGATCCCTACCTTGTTTTGTGGGTTTCCAAGGGCAGTTAAAGCCCACCCTTGGCTCTGTCCCCAGAACTTAACATGACGCGTAGTAGCCATTAGGGGATATTTGTTGAACTAGTGAATGTTCAAGCTAATATTAGTTAATTCACTCAGTGCCAGGTGCTGCCCAAAGCACTTGACACGTGAGACCTCATTTAATCCTCTCAACAACCTATGAATTTAATACTATTATTATTCCTATTTTACAGATGAAGGCCCTGAGGCTTGGATGACTATGCAAACTTGCATAAGTCACAAATCTCAGAAGCAACGGGACTGCAGTCCAAACTGCTAATTCCAGGGTCTGTGTACTCGACCCTTTAAGTAGCTCGTACTCCTAGGGATGGAGCAGTTGCCATCATCCTGCCCTTGAACATTTTCTTTCTCTTCCGCAGGTTTTCCACCAAGTATTGGATGTCTCAGACGTGCACAGTCTGTGGAAAAGGGATGCTTTTTGGCCTCAAGTGTAAAAACTGCAAGTAAGTGAAGGAACTTTTCAGCATACCTCATGTTGGAAGGAGCCATATACTGAGAGTCTGGTTTTCCAGAAATGCATCTGAAATCAACCTCCACATTTGGTGTAGGAGGCCAGGGAGAGCAATTCTGAATAAGAGCCAGAGCTGATAGAAGATGCTGGAAATCCACACACTGCTGGGCACAGTGGTACCTTGCATTTTCATAGGTGCTGGCAAATGTTTTCTGAAAAGTATCAGATAGTAAATTAATTTTAGACTTTGAGGGCCATCCAAGCTCTGTTGCAGCCACTGGGCTCTGCTATTATACTGCAAAAGCAGCCACGGATGATTTGTTAACAAATGGGTGTGACTGCATGCCAATAAATTTACCAAAACAAGCTGAGCAGGGAGGTGCTGGTTTTGGTCATCAGCTATAATTTGCCTAGTGCTGAGTTAGAGTTTGCAAAGTCCTTTTCTTCCCTATTTTTATCCTGATGGTAACTCTTGAGGGGAGGGGTACTGTTATAATTCTTCCCATTTTACAGATGTGAAAACTGAGTCTCTGCAAGGATGCAGACTAGGAGTGGCAGTCAAGACTTGAACCCTGGCCCTTGACCCCTGCCCTGTTCACCTTCTCTGGCATCATTGCTGGTCTTGAGTATCAGCAGGAAGGCTGGACCCCTGAACACCGCACAACTCCCTTCTCCTCACCCCATCCCATCCCCGCCCCCAATCCCGGTCCTGGCAGGATAAAACTCTGGTACCAGACATGGGCTCTGCAGTCAGATGAAGCTGAGTTCAAATCCCAGCTCTGCTGCTTTCTAGCTGTGTGACCTTGGGCAAGTCACTTAACGTTTCTGTCCATGGCATTTTGATCTGCACGAAAGGAATAATCATTACACTTGCCTTCTGTGGTGGCAAGAGGTCAGAAAATCAGCCCACTCAAAGACATAGCTCAGTGCCCGGTCAGAGTGAAGTCCTCTAGAAAAGCTTGCAAATGCCTTTCTGTCTACCTGGCTTCCCCTTCTTCGTCTGTAAACATGTATTAAATACCTCCCTCTGGCCCAATTACTGTAAAATAATCAATAGCATTCAACTCTATGTATTAACTGCAAACGAGTGTCCATCTGTTTGCCTCCTAGGAGACGCTTAGTTTAAAGAAGCTTAGGAATCCCTCCGGCCCTCCTAGCCTTGCTCTTACTTGTCCAGCTCAGGCAGGGAACTTTCCTTGGGGCCCTTTCCCATATCTCTAGGTGGGACAGCAACAGGGGCGAGTTCTCACTCTTCTCCCAGCCTGGCAGGCTCTCCTGGGTAATGAAGATGAAGCAGCTGAGCTACTTCTCTCCCACAGATGGGGAAGGATTAATTAGTTCTAGCCCCCAAGGAGCCTTAAGCTTCAAGGTATAGGGAGAACGGGGCTGTGGTTACCAAACCTTAGGGATTTGCCTCCCCAGCTCCATCCTGGTCCTCAGCGCACCCAGGCTGCCAGGTGAGCCCCCAGGAGGGCACCCCTGGTCTTTCTGACTCCAAGAGCACAAGGCCACACCCTTGGGTCCAGCCCAAACGCTGTCTGATTCCCCTCCCCACCCCCACACATCGGCTGCCCTGCGAGCCTGTCACATCTGCCGCTCTGTGTTCTGTGGGGGAAACATAGCCCTCACATCCTCATACCTGTGGAGCAGAGCCTTTGAAGTCAGGTAATTAGGTGAGAGGGACACAGCCAGGAGTCAGCAAGGCTGAACACTTCCCGAGCCGTTCTAATTTTCAGCACTCGAGGTGCAAACTCCGAGGAAGCTTTTCCACTTAATTCTCTGTTCGAGCAGGAATGAGCACAGGTGCAGGGTCCGCCCGGGGTTGGGAGAGGAGGCTGGAGGGGGCTTGGGGCCCTGGGGAGGACTGGTTGCACAGAGCACAGGCCCCAGATGCAGCCAGACCCGGCTTTGGTTCCCAGCTCCCTCTGTGTACACCCTATGCGAACTGGAAGCAGAGGCTTGTCAGCTCAGGGGCTCAGCTTCCTGGTCTGCAAAGTGGGCCTGGTAGAAGGAGTCAATACAATTTCCCTGCCCGAGATTACAATGATTTAGTTAAAAAATATTCCTCCCTGCTCCACTTAATGCAGACCTGGGCTCCTGGACTTCAAACCAGGAGGTGGCCTGCACTGCTGCTCTCCCCAGTCAGCTCAGCCCATGGAACACTGCCAGAAGGTGAAAGCAGCTGCTGCAGCTGCTCCAACTTGTGCTTCGGGAGTTTTGACATTGTATTTGCGTAACTCCAGGAGAGTTTAGAGTTATCTCCAGTATATGATTATGAAAGTGCATTACTGATACCACCAAAGTTCGAACTTAGTTTTCTCTCAATACAATCCTGCAGCTTTTGCATTTAGTATAATGAGAATGGATGGTCACCTATTACATGAGTTTTCAAAGATTGCCAAAATTTGGTAGTCACTTATGGGCCTATAGAAGGATTGGATAAGGTATAGAAATAGGTAATAGTCACACCTGTAGAGCAATGAATTTCAGTGAAGAGTGGTGAGTATAAAGAGCAGGGACAGGTGAAATTGCAGAGAGGTGGCACCTAGGGTAGGGAGGGGGATTCAGAAGGAAATGGGTGGGACCATTCATTCATTTGCTTAACGGATATTTGTTGAGCACCTACTATGCACCAGTCATTGTGGGGGGTGGGGATGGTGGGGTAGGGGCGCTAAGGGGAAGAACAAGGCAGATTACGCTGATAGAAGGGCCAGGGTGGGCAGCAATTTTTTTTTTTTTTAACATGGGCATGCACCGGGAATCGAACCCGGGTCCTCGGGCATGGCAGGCAAGCATTCTTACCTGCTGAGCCACCATAGCCCGCCCATGGGCTGTAATTTTAATTAAAGTGATCATACCTAAGTGGCCACCTTGGAAAAATAGCAGTGTCTGTGGCCCTGGTTGTGGCTGTGCTCCCAAAGCTCCCTAGAGGGATTTTTTTTTTTTTCTAATCCAGAGCAACCCTGGTTCTCTTACTTCCAGAAACTCTCTGGATGATCAGGGATCGGATTAGACCCAGGCTATTCCAGGTGTATTCCCTGGGCCACCGGCATCCCCAGCACCCGGGAGCTGATGATAAATGCAGAGTCTCAGGCCCCACCCCAGACCTGCAGAGTCAGACCGTGCATTTTGCGCTTGCTCTTATGTGCATTAGAACTTGAGAAGCACTGCTGCAACCTATGAATGCAGGACCTTCAGTAGTGGGTGCCCCACTTGGTCTCACAGGCCCCTGGAGGGCTGGTTAAAACACAGATTCCTGGGCCCCACCCCCAGGGTCCCGGTTTCAGTAGGTCTGGGGTGGGGCCCCAGGATTTGCATTTCTCACAAGTTCCCAGGTAGTGATGATGATGCTGGTCGGAGGACTGCGCTTGGAATACTACTGGTCCAGGTAAAAGCCCATAGTTTAAAAAAGAAAATCAAGCCTTGTTCTCCAGCTGGACGTTTCATAGTGTGAGATGTTTTCGCAAAAGGGGGTAAATCAGATCTTTGCTGATTAATTTTCAGGCTTTTCTGCCGTTACACCCCTGAGCTCTGTAGACTTGTGCCTCCGTTAGCAAGTTCTCTCCAGTTGTTTCATCCTGTAAATATTTGTGTGATGAGTCAAAAAGATGGCATGTGATTAGGAACCTGGCTGTAGGTCATCCACACTTATATTTGAATCCCAGATCTGCCCCCAGTGGCTGTGTGACCCCTTCTGAGCCTCAGCTCCTTCTTCTTTAAAATGGGGATAATATCTACCTTGCTAGACAATTAAAAAAGCAATGTGAGATAATTATGATACCATGCTCAGCTTAGGATCTGGCACATTATAAGTGCCTAATAAATGAAATTTAATACGAGTACTAATTTTATCAAGTAACTTTGGGCTACCCCTCCACCCAGGAAGCCAGGAAACTTCTTAATGTCTAACCCCCTTCCCTCCTACTTCAGTGTAATGGCCACATCCTCTCTCGAATTATCATCAGCTGTCTTGTTGGCATTCTGAATAGAGAGATTAATGAACTAATAGGAAATTAAGACTCAGAAAGCAATTTGCAGTCATCTAAATTGAGGCGTTTTCACCTAATAGGTTCATAAGTAGGGAATGGAGTTTAGCTCTGAGTGGCTGTCAGCACAATTCATGAATTGTCTGATAACTGTGGATTCAGCTGGCCCAAGTTTGGTTTTGCAGTAAGATACTGATGGATTTCCCAGCCTTCAGTCAGGTGTTATCTGCATGCTTCCCCCTTCCCGGAATCGCTCACTTGTCAGGTTTCTGCACAACTGAGGTCTGACTCCCTGGAAACCTCTCCGCCCCATCTGCATTTCTCACAGGAGAATGCAGAGCTGTGTTTTGGGGGTCCCTTCTGCTCCAGAAAATCAGAGGGCTTTTTTTTTTTTTTTTTTTTTTAGCACGGGCTGGAGTGTGGAATGGAGTGGGACATCTTCCAAAAGTCCTGCTGGAGAGTTAACATGCTAACTGTCTTTCTGGGTACTTATGTTAGCCACCCCCCCCACTCAAATTCTACAGACTGGGCTTGGGTTCTGGCTAATTCAGCCAGCCCCGACTGGGCATCTGCCCTGTTGCCAGGCGTGTGAGGATGAAATCGGCTCACTTTCTGCACAATCTCTGTGCATCCTTGTGGCATGCCCAGCCTCACCTGCTTCAGCGTCATGGCGGGAACCACCCTGTGGGGAAGGGGCCTAGAGATCTGCATTTTAATAAAGTGTCCTAAGTAATTCATACGCACGTTAAAGTGTGAGTGAGGGGGCGATAAACGAGGTGGATGACTTCTGCCATCAGGGAATGCTATAGGATTAGACCAGGTGGGGAATACACCGTGTGCATCGGGGTGTGGGGGGGTGGTGGTCCCAGAAGGCTTCGGAACTAAGTCTTGCAGGAAGTCTTGCACACTAGCCAAGTGGGCAGAGGGGCCGGCCGGCTGAAGGCTTGCATCAGGACTTCAAAGGCCCGGAGCGTATTTTGTAGTTGTTTGCACCAGACATGGTCTGGGATCTTGATTCTGCTTCACCGCCCTGCTAAGGCATTGTCGTGATCTGTGCTTCTGCTACCTGAGGCTGGAGGTGTGGGCTGGGCATTGCTCGCTGCCTGCACAGCCCCACTCCCGGAACAGCACCCTTGGACGCTGGAGGTCTCATCCTGAGTGGGCCACTTGCCAAGGTCATGGCCTGGGGGCAGAGAATGCTGGTGTCAGCACCACCCGCCCTCTGGGTGGTAGAGTTGGGGGTCAGAGACCAGGAATTCTGATTGTCTCTGAGGTCTCTGATCTTAGGGACCTTAGATCTGAAGGGTCTGATCCACCAGGCATATCAGAGTTCCTGGAAGATGTTACCAGAAGACTCATTCCTCTCCAGGATCAAGGAATACTCTTCAACTGTGAGGACAGGAGGATAAAATTAGTGGCCAATGGACACAGCTCTACCTCCCCCATGTGTGATTTAGTGTCCTGCCCCAATTGCCAGCCAGCACTTTGCCAGGCGCTACAGGTGCTGCTGCTGCTGGCTCTTAGCTGGGACCTTGTCTGGAGGCTTGCCTGTAAGTGTCTGCAGCTGCCTCACCCAGAGGCACCTGGGAGTTAGCATCCCTTCTTGGCCAGGTGGTTCAGAGCCAGAGATGAACTGATACAGGGACACAGCCCAGCCCCTTTGCATCAAGGCAGACAGACTCTGTGGTGTAGTTTACACTCCAGAGCTCCTGCAAGATCAGGTTGGAACCAGATTCTCACCAAGCTACATCCTTGTGTAGCTTCTCCCCTTTCCTAGCCTCCTTCTTCTGTGATGGAATAAGTTCCTCCTGAATTACCCACTCTCTTAGTATATCACATGCAAGGATATTTGACTCATAGTCTGCTTTGAGGAGACTCAAACTCTGGCAAGAAAACACCAAGAAAGATACAAATCCTGGAGCCAGAGGGTGCTGAGTTCAGGTCCTGGGTCTGCCACTTCTGAGCTGTGAGATTTGGAGAAAGTTTCTAAACCTCTCTGATGTAAAGTATTGCTAATGTATTCCTTCGATGAGCTAAGACATGAGTACCCAAAACATATCAATGAGTTGGTGATTCCTCCAAATTGAATCTGTAAATAAGTCCAGCTTTCTGTTTTTAGTTAGAAATTGATTTTCTATTAGTAAAAAATGTAAAAAAATAATATACCCACTGTATTAGTTAGGGTTCGCTAGAGAAACAGAATCAGCAGGAAACACTCGCAAATATAAAATTTATACAAATGTCTCACATAACTATGGAAACGCAGAGTCCAAAATCTGCAGGGCAGGCTGTGAAGAGGACGATTCCGATGGAGGGTCTGGATGAACTCCACAGGAGAGGCTCACCAGCCGAAGCAGGAAGAGAACCTGTCTCTTCTGTATCCTCCTTAAAAGGCTTCCAGTGATTAGATTGAGCATCACTCATTGCAGAAGACAATCCCCTTGGCTGATTACAAATGGAATCAGCTGTGGATGCAGCTGACGTGATCATGATTTAATTCTATGAAATATCCTCATTGCAACAGACAGGCCAGCACTTGCCCAACCAGACAAACAGGTACCACCACTTGGCCAAGTTGACACAGGAACCTGACCATGACACCCACTAAATCACTTCCATAGGTTGAAGCAAGGTCAAGGTTCTGGAAAACTTAGTCTATTTCCCACTTTTTCTGTAGCTCTTATTCTCTGTTTTTCATTTGGGATTCCCTGAATGAACCAGTTTCTTGGAAGGTATGTTAAAAGATTGATATCAGTGACATGATATACTGACATTTGGGGCTGGATAATTCTCTGTTGTGGGGGCTACCCTGGGAATTGCAGGGCAATTCTACCCACTAGATGCCAGTAGCACCATCCTACCTCATCCCAAGTTGTGACAACCAAAAATGTCTTCAGGTGCTGCCAAATGCCTTTATTATAAAATCACTGGTTTATATAATAAATCACTCATTCCAAACCCATGGGACTGTGGTATGCCTTTTTCAGTTTTCAAGTGCCAATTTTCAGTTGCTTGCCCCATGTGTGGACCCATTATTAAAATGTTCAACACATTATATGATAATCAACCATCTCAGTTTTCCTGGGACTTCCACAGGTTTAGCCCTGAATTTTCCATATCCTGGGGGTTGGTCACCCTTCAACAGAGGCAGGTCTGCGTTAACTAAAAATATTGTACATGTTCCAGTTGAAGGCACTGCGCACTTCTGTAGGAGTGAGACCCAGAATTATTTTCTTTAGCAAAGTAAAGGTGGTATTTGAAAACCTGAATTAACCAGCGCAAGATCTCCAATTTATTCCAGTGGTGTTTTAATGCTTTTTATTATATAACCCTTGCATCTCCTGCCTGCAGTAGCCTGGCTGGTCCACAATTGAATTGCCTTGCACTTGTTTCTCCCCATGTAAAGGAGCCACTCTGCTAATTTTCATGTAAATGAGCCATGCACTCCTTTGTCCAGTTATTGGATCTTTGCTACGTGGCTGCATCTTTTCATGTAGGTTTGATGCCCTTTTGGGTTTCCTCCTGTGTGTCCCTCATACCCTATGTTCTTGCATCAGAATATAATGTTGTATATAAAAACTTCCCATTTGTGTAAAAGTGGCTCCAACCACAGATGCCAAGGTGATAAAAATGTGAAGTCAGCGCTGGTTGGTTTAGAGCCACTGGTCACACTAATTTTCCCAGCCTTAAAAAATCAGGGAAGTGGTATGTGCTGATGGTGCAGCTGCTGCAAAGTTCCTGGAAGCTTCAGGAGTTTGTACAACAGGCAGGATATTAGCAGGATATAATTATGAGCATGCATTTCACAGATCACCAGCTTGAAGCTTGAACTTACTTTTCCATTAATAGAAACACTTCAGTTTTCGCAATAATTATAATGGGAGTTAATGGTCCCTCATATGAGTTTTTACCTATTATAAGTGACAATTTGGGCCCAATTGCAGTAAGTTGTATGTGAGGGATGAGTATAATTCCACTGGAGGCTGAGGTGAAGATTGGATATGATGGTGATGATGGTGGTGATGGTGATAATATCGAGTATTTAGGACCTACTAAGTGCCAGACATTTTGCAAAATGATTTATGAGCCTGCTCTCCTTTAACCCTCACAAGAACCATGGGAGATAGGGTCTGTTATTAGCTCCACTTTACAGTTGGGGGAACAGAGGGCTGCCCAAAGTCTCATGTGGCCTATAGTTGAGAGACTCTAGGCTCGTAACCGCTTTACATGGACAAAGGTCCAGCCACACTGCAGGCCACAACAAATGCCGCCTTGCACACTGCTTCCCCTGGACGAATCTAGCAGGACAGAGCATGAGAATCTGGTCTCCACCCTGCCCCTGGCCCAAAGCCATTAGCCTTTTCCTCATCCCTGCCCCAGTCTGCTTTACTCTCTCCAAATCCTTTGTGGAATT
>PVIY010054974.1:0-13964 GCA_004026745.1 Myrmecophaga tridactyla
AAAAAGAGTGGGGAATATGAAAATATATGTTGTTAAACAGATAATTTGCTCAGACAAGCTCATGACCATGTTGGAAAGTAACTTTTTTAAAACCTTTTTTTTATTGTATAATATAACATATATACAAAGCAAAGAAAGAAAAAAGCAATAGTTTTCAAAGCACTCTTCAACAATTAGTTACAGAACAGATGGGCTAACATAACATCATCCCAGAGTCTTCCCCCCAGCTGCTCCAGAACACCAGTGGCCAGAAGGAATGTATCTTTTTTTATCATCACTTTTTTCCCTATTTTTGTGAAAAACAACATATACACAAAAAAGTGACAAATTCCAAAGCACAGCGCAACAACCAGTTGTAGAACAGATTTCAGAGCCTGGTAGGGGCCATAATTCCACAATCCTAGGCTTCCTTCTCCAGCTGCTCCAAGACACTGGAGACCAAAAGAAATATCAATGTGATGATCCAGCAAGCATATTCACTTGGTAAATGACCTTCCCTGTACAACTCCACCACCCTTCCCAATCCCTTTCCCACTCTTTAGGGGCAGCTGGGCTACACCCATTCCAACCTCCTCATGCTGGGAGGGGATATCAACAATAAAGTTTAGGGAAATGGAACCAGCTGATGTTCTGGAGAGGCTGGCGCTCTAGGTTGCAGGACTTATCTGATTCAGGAAACCACCCAGAGGCCTTAGGCTTCCGGAAAGTTATCCCAGTACATGGAGCCTTTGCAGAATCCTACACCCTGCCCCAGGCACTCTCCAGGATTGGTTGGAATGGCCACAATTGGGGTTTGGAAAGCCATGATAGGCAGCAATGTCCAACCAAAGCCTGCATAAGAGTGACCTCCGGAACAGCACTTCAATTCCACATGAACTCTCTCAACCACTGATACCTCTCTGCCACACCTGCTCTCTCTTCTGGTCAGGATGACACTGCTGATCCCAAAGTACCAGGACCAGACCCATCCCTGGGAGTCATCCCCCATGCCACCAGGGAGACTCTCACACCTGGATGCCAAGTCCCACATAGTGGGGAGGGCAACAACCTCATCCTGCAGAGCTGGGCCCAGAGAAAGGCCACATCTAAGCACAAAAGAGGCCCTCCAGAAGTAACTCTTAGGCATACCTATAGGTAGGCTAAGCTTCTCCACCACATACATAAGCTTCACAAGAGCAAGCCTCAAGATCAAGGGCTTGCCCTAGTGATTTGGGTGTCCCTAATATTTGACATATTATCAGGGGTTTCCCTGGTGGTAAAGTTTAATAGCTCCATATTTTTTCTCACATCCCTCCAGAGACTTTGGGAATACTTTTTTAATTATCTGCTTAATATACTCTGGGATTAATCCAGGCATTACATTAAGCTATACAGGAATAAAGGCCCTCATTCTTATTCTGGGCTTCATGTGTTTCGATTGTTTAAATGAACTATCCAGACAGGATGAGTTAAATTATGTGCTACAGAAAATTTAGGTTCTGGACAAAATAAGCCTTTTTTTCTTTGGTCTCAAAGAGTAGGTGAGGTTTTAAAATATAGACAATGTCTTACTTCCCTTGTGTTCTGTATTACCTTAATCCTGACCTGATCGGCTTCATTCTTATCTCTGAATACCAGGTTATACATAAATAAAACAGCCTCTCAAAATCAAGAAATAATAATTACTCTGGACTAAATGTAACTGCTTTAAAAACTTATAGTCTAGGCCCCTGTTTTCTCATGAACATTTTCTAAATGAGACTATACAAAAATTACATTTTTGTTTCTCGTTTATTTAGCCCACCAAACATCCCCCAGGTTTATCCACAATGTTGCATGCTTCACAACTTCGTTCCTTTTTGTAGCAGTACAATATTCATTCACATGTATACACCATCGTTCACCAACCTACTTCTCAGTCAGTGCATCTTTCAGCCACCTGCATTCGTTAGGCATCATGTATAATGCCCAAAGTCCACAGTCCAACAACATTCTCAATTTTAGTTAATTTTATTGTTCCCAAGAGAAAGATAAGCAATAAATACACCCTAACCAAATAAGAAATATAAACCTCCCCTTAACTCTTGTCCTTCCCCACATTACTTACCCTGGTGTTGCTTTGGTACTGCTAATGTTTTCCTGTTAAACAATGCCATGACACGCAATAGCAGTTTTCCGCCATGCACTGAACTTAAGTATTCTTTGTACACGAATCATACCTCTGGAGTACTTCACACAAGAATTTATTTATATTTGTAGTGTTAGTCAGTGGGACCCATAGTTCTATACAACCCCTTTCAATCATGTTTACCTTCAATATGCTAACATTACTTATGAACCCACTAGTGAATCATCTTCACTTCTATCTATTCCCTTGCATTTGAGTTCAACCTCATTAGCTAACCATTCACTCATCCATAGCTTCTATGTATCTCTAAATCCCCTATATTCTGTAATATAAGCCTCTGATTTTACCTTTACCATGGTCATAAAAGTGAAGTCACACTCTACCCTTTTGTGTCTGACTTATTTCACTCAGCATTGTGAACTTAAGGCTCATCCATTTTGTCATGTACTTCAGGACCTCATTTCATCTTACTGTTGCATAATGTTCCATCGTATGTATATACCACATTTCATTAATCCACTCATCTGTTGATAGGCATTTGGATTGTTTCCATCTTTTGGTGATTGTGAATAATGCTACTATGAACATAAGTGTGCAAATATCTGTTTGTGTCACTGCTTTCAGCACTTCTGGGTATATACCGAGTAGTTCTATTGCCAGGTCATAGGGCAATTCAATATTTAGTTTCCTAAGGAACCACCAAACTGTTTTCCATAGCACATTCCCACCAACAGTGCATAAGTGTCCCAATTTCTCCACATTCTCTCCAACATTTGCAGTTTCCTGTTTGTTTAATAGCAACCATTCTTATAGGTGTGAGGTGGTATCTCATTGCAGTCTTGATCTGCAATTCTCTTATAGCTAATGAAAATGAGTATCTCTTCATGTGCTTTTTTTTTTGGCATGGGCAGGCACTGGGAATCGAACCCGGGTCTCCAGCAAGGCAGGTGAGAATTTTGTCACTGAGCCATCATCGCACCGCCCTCTTTACTTGCTTTTGAACCATCTGTGTTTGCTCTTCAGCAAAATGTCTATTCATATCTTTAGCCCATTTTATACTTGGGTTGTTTGTTCGTTTGTTGTTGAGTTGTATGATTCCTTTATGTATACAGGACATCAATCTTTGTCTGATGTGTGATTTCCAAGTATTTTTTCCCATTGAGTTGGCTGCCTCTCCACCTGTTTGGTAAAGTCTTTTGAGATGCAAAAGCATTTGATTTTGAGGACTTACCATTTATTTTTTCTTTTGTTGCTTGTGTTTTGAGTGTAAAATTTAGGAAGCTACCTCCTATTGCTAGGTCTTGAGGATGTTTCCCTACATTTTCTTCTGGAAGCTAGTTCTTATCTTTAGGTGTTTGATCCACATTGAGTTAATTTTTGATTAGGGCATGAGATAAAGGTGTTTTTTTCCATTCTTTTGGCTATTGATATCCAGTTCTCCCATGCACATTTATTGAAAAGATTATTTTGTCCCAGTTCAGTGGCTTTGGGGACCTGGTCAAAAATCAGTTGACTATAGATTTGGTGGTCTATTTCTGCACTCTCAGTTTGATTCCATTAGTTAATATTTCTATCTTTGTGCCAGTACTATGCTGTTTTGACTACCGTGGCTTTATAATAAGCTTTAAAATCAGTAGGTGTCAATCCTCCCACTTTCTTCTTCTTTCTTAGGATTCTTTTAGCTATTTGGGTTCTCTTTTCCTACCAGATGAATTTGGAGCAGCTTTTCCAAGTCTTCAATGTAGACTGTTGGAATTTTGATTGGTACTGCATTGACTCTGTAGATCAATTTGGGTATGATTGACAGCTTAACTATATTTAACCTACCTATCCATAAGCAGGGGATGCCTTTCCACCTATTCAGATCTTGATTTCTTTCAACAATGTTATATAGTTTTTTGTGTACAAGTCCCTTATGTTCCCAGTTAATTTCATTCCTAGGTACTTGACTCTGTTAGTTGATATTTTGAATGGATGTTTTTTCTTAACTGACTCCTCATTAGGTCACTGCTTGTGTATAGAAATGTTACTGATTTTTGCACATTAATTTTTTATTTTATTTTTTTTAATTTTAATTTTTTTATTATTATTTTTTTACATGGGCAGGCAACAGGAAACGAACCCGGGTCCTCTGTCATGGCAGGCAAGCATTCTTGCCTGCTGAGCCATTGTGGCCCGCCCTGCACATTAATTTTATATCCCACTACCTTGCAGAATTTATTAGCTCAAGTAACTTTGTTGTAGTTTTTCAGCCTTTTCCAAGTATAGTATCATGTCATCTGCAAACAATAAAATTTTACTTCTTCCTTTTCAGTTTGGATGCCTTTTATTTCTTTGTCCTGCCTGATTGCTCTAGCTAGAACTTCTAGTACAATGTTGAATAATAGTCATGACAGAGGGTATCCTTGTCTCATTCTTGATCTTAGAGGGGGAAGTTTTCAGTCTCTCTCCATTGAGTATGATGCTGTGATTGGGTTTTCATATATGCCCTTTATCATACTGAGGAGGTTACCTTTGATTCCTATCTTTTGAAGTGTTTTTATCAGAAAAGGATGTTGAATTTTGTTGAATGCTTTTTCAGCATCAATCAAGATGATCATGTGATTTTTCCTTTTCAATTTGTTAATGTATTGCATTACATTAATTGATTTTCTTGTGTTGAACCATCCTTGCATTCCTAGTATAAACTCCACATGGTTGTGGTGTACAATTCTTTTAATGTTTTGTTGGATTCGAATTGCTAGTATTTTGTTGAGAATTTTAGCATCTATGTTCATTAGGGAGATAGCCTGTAGTTTTACTTTCTTACAGCATCTTTATATGGTTGTGGGTATCAGGGTGTCGGATAGGTGGCTCAGAGTTTGGGACATTATGGGGGGCAGGGCTTGGGTATATCCTTGTACAAGGGAGGGCCAGAGGGATGTGGGAGTTTATAGGGGCTGCCATAGGTTACATAGGTTGTGGGATGTGGGTTAGTGGGTGTGGCATTGGATGGGTGGTGCCCTGGCATGGATGCGCAGGTGTGGAAGGAGGTGGAGTACGTGTGCACACATGTGCAGGTAGGGGCTATGTAGCACAGATGCAGTTATGAGCACCAGCCAGATGTAAGAGCAGGGTGCTTGTGTAGTGGTGGGGGTGACAATTGTGCACATTTGTAGGGCAGGGTTTTGGGGTGCAAGGTTCAAGAAGTCAGTGCACTAATTCATTTTCTAATTTTTTTCCTATGATATCATGAAAATTTTCAAAGCAATGGAATTTTCAAAATTCTGTTAGGTTCATTATTTTTTTTTTGTTTTGTATGATAACACAAAACTAACATTATGATAAGCCCCTAACATTTCCAAATACTTTAGTTTACTTCATTTAATTCCAAATATGTCTGGACTAAGTACAACTGCTATAAGAGCTTACAATCTAAGGTCCTGTTTTCTTATAAGCATTTTCTAAATGAGACCATACAATAATTGCTTTTTTGTTTCTTGTTTTAAAAGATGGCAAGAATGATCTTATAAAGTATGCAACATTTTGCAAAACTGATTCATTTTGGAAAACATAAATGAACTTATATAGATGTTGCAGTTGTTGGCAACCTTTATGCTAATGCTTGAGGAGCTCTTTGGAGGAGGAAGTTAGAAAGAACTAAATAGGGACTTGAGAATGTACTTTCAAACATCTGAGGAAAATATCTCTAATTAATTGTAATGGATATCCTTTTCATGGATTTGTACAATTTTCAGCCACTGCAATGTTTCAGGAAGGTGTGAAAATAAATCTGTGGTCAAAAAGTAAGAAATAAAGAGAGTAAATAAATATAGTTCCAAGAAGTGTTTACCATCAGTGTGGTTAAAAAATATTTAATCATATTTTTAGATTTTTCATACTTAAATTTGATCAGCCAGGCTACTGTGCTTCCCTATATCTCAAACAATGAAACTATTAACCTTTAAACAATATCTACAGTGAAAATCACCATATCCCATTGTATTTCACTTAAATACACTTAAATTCTAAAACCTCAAGAAGAAAAAGGAGACGAAGGAGAAGACTCAGCTAAATGAATCCTTTTTAACTACAAATATTAGATGCATTTAGAAGATAAAACAATGCATATTTCCCCATCACCAAACAATTCAGAGTGTAGGGATTATAAAGTATTCAGTATATATGAAGTTTTGTCTTTGTTGCATTTTTATTTTCTTTCTTACTTCTGTTATATTTTGAGGGAATATTTATAGTTTCCATGCACTGAATATCATTCAGAAATTATAGCTGCATATGACACAATCAGCCACACTGATATTGGTGATCTTTGGCAAGGCATGGTAATTCACTGTGGACACTGAGGCTACTAACCCAGAAAGCTCAATTACTTTATTTCAAATTGTGCAGCATCTGGAAAGCTTATACTTCTGTCTCCATTTAATTCCCTACTGCTGTATCTGCAAGGCATTTTAGCATTTGTATCATCAACCAGAGTTACCGCAAAGTAAAAAAAAAACCCTCTTCTATTTGCATCTGTTCCCAGTCCAAGCATGATCTGTGAGGTAATGATAAAATACCCTTCTCCCATCACTGGGCAGCACATCGCCATAGCAACAGATCATTATACAAAGTCCATAATTCAGCTGGTTCTTATCACAAAGTAGCAGCCAGCTAATATGCCATGAAAGTTCTTTCCTTGCACTTGTAATTGAACAAATGAGTCAAATTGGTCCTGGTGGCAGGAGTTCAGCACCACATTCATAGAGTAAAGGAGAATTAAAGAAAACAGGAGTTCTTGACTAGCATATACCTGAAAAGGAGATTTTGATGCATTCAGTTATCAGATTCAATTAATGGCTTGTACCCCTCTCCCAAATATGCTAGACAGCCCTAATCTTAAATTATACACACTTCTTTTCTCCCAAAGCATTACTGTAAGCCATATTCCCGCATCCCCATACCATGGGCATGTAACTGCCACAGGCAGACGCTGGGGGTGGTGGCCTGTCCTGTTCACTGTGATCTCTTCTGTCATCTAGAATAGTGCTGGGCATACAGTAGGCACTCAAGCTGTGAGAGCATACAGTTCTGTGTGTGGATTCCTGGGCCCAGCAGCCCAGGCCAGACTTCCAGCCCCACCCTTCCAGGTTGGGTGACTATGAGCAAGCACAAACAGCTCTTCATCCCTCCATCCTGGGCCCAGCTCATAAAGTCAGGACACCTAAAGCGTGTTTACCTATGACATGTGTCTGGATGGTGTATGGCACATAGGGCATATTACATAAGTATTCACTATTTTCATTTTCTTGCTACTGCTTAGCTTATAGATTATATGCTTTACTTAATTTTTGTCTAAACTACACAAACTCCCTGTTTCTGTCAGTACTTCCAGTAAATAAGACAGGAAAGGAAATGACACCTTATTTATGTCAGTTTCCACTATCTTACTGAAGAAAACGCTTCTTTAAGTACTCCAAATCAGAAGCTAATAGTTTAAAATAAACTTGCCACTACCTTTCCTATGAATAGAAACAGAATGGTATTTAAAACAACAGTGCAATCAACATAGCTCTCTGGGTATCTCATCTAAAGCTCTCATCTAACCCCATAGTTTTAATGTAACTCCAGCCAGACTGAAAATCTGAAAATTTTATGGTAAAGAAGCAATTCAAGGTTCTGATGGGAAATTACTTGCCTTAGATTCATTGCATCTGAATTATAAAACAACCACCCATTTGGCAAAGTTGGCAGCCCTTCTCTGACAGTCACCAGGCAGGAATATGGTCTAAATTACCCTCTTACACACAGCAGTGAGATTTTTGTGGCTGGTCCCATTGGTGGGTGTTTTAGTTTGTAAGCTGTCAGAATGCAGTATACCAGAAATGGAACAGCTTTTAAGGAGGGAATTTAATAAGTTACAAGTTTATAGTTCTAAGGAAGTGAGGGTGTCCAAATTAAGGTGCCAACAAGAGGTTACCTTTGTTCAAGAAAGGCTGATGAGTCTGGAATACCTGTGTCAGCTGGGAAGTCCATCATAGGCATCTGTTGGTCCCTTACTCCTGGGCTCTGTTGCTTTCAGCCTCTGTTCCTGTGGATTCCTCACTTTGCTTCTCTAGAACTGCCTTTCATCTCTTGGCTTCCCTTGGCTGTCTCCAGTTTCCGGTTTGTTTAATATTTCATGGCAATGTCTGCTGGGCTCCAAGCATCTCCAAACATCCGTGTCTCTATTCTCCAAGTATCGGCATCTATGTCATCTCTGCTCTCCAAAATATTTCCCCTTTTAAAGACTCTAATAAGCTAATCAAGACTCACCTGGAATGGGTGGAGTCACATCTGCATGTACTCAAAAGGTCACACCCACAATTGAGCGTGTCACATCTCTGTGGAGATAATTTAATTAAAAGTTTCCAACCTACAGTATCAAATTAGGATTAAAAGAAATAGCTGCTTCCACAAGACTGAATCAGGATTAAAACATGGCTTTTCTTGGGTAAATAATATTTTCAAACAGGTACAGTGGGCATTGGGATGACTGAGAAAAATCTGTGCTAATAACTTACACAATGTTAATTTAAAACAGAAAAAGAGAACAATCTACTCAGTGGAATAAGAAACTGAACTTGTCATTTTTCTTCATTACATTATTATATTAATTATGAACTAGTGGCTGATGTTCCGAGCTATTTGGTAGCTAGAGTTTTTACATACTTTCTCCAGGCATGATTTTATCCACTGTCATGGCTTCAGAGACAATCTGAGGTACTTTAACTGGCCCAAACCTTCTCTCAAGCTCCTAAGGATTTTCAATAGATCTACCACAGACAAGTAGAACTTGACAAATCCCAAACTGAACTCAATGTCTCCCCCTTGGCCAAAATCCATTCATCCATCTGAAATCCTGAAATCATTTGTAAGGATAAAATATGCAGTTTGACCCATCCTAGCTTTCAGCTTCATTCCTTGTCTCTTTAGCTAACAAATTCCTCAGCCTTTCTAGAACATACCATGTCTTTCTACATCTGCATGTTTTGACTTTTCTCTCCTTTCTCTCACAAAGGACTTAACGGCAAATATTTATTAACTCCTTTAGGACCATGTGCTATTTTGTATAAAGTGCTTAGCCCATTGCCTGGATCACAGGGGCACTTCCTGTGCATGGGTCATTGTTTTGGTGCTGAGAAGGTAGAGGAGGATGCCATGGCCAACAATCCTCCCTCCGTTCCAAACGCTCTTATTCTTGGATATCAAAAAGTACCACCTTTATGACTGAATGGTATTTAGTTGTATGAATATACCACATTTTGCTAATCCGGTCATCTGCTGATGGGCACTCGGGTTGCTTCCCCACACTGGCTACCATGAATAAGACCACTATCAATATTGATGTACAAGCATGTTTGAGTTCCTGCTTTCAATTCTTTGGTGTACCTACCAAAAGTGAATTCCCTTTGACATATGGTAATTCTATGAAGTTCCTATACATGCTACCACATAGATCAACCTTGAAAACTTTAGGCTAAATGAAATAAACCAGGCACTATAGGAAAATGATTGTATGATTCCTATTATATGAAATATCCTAAAGCACATTTACCGAAACAGGAAATAGCTTAGTGGTTACTGGACTCAGGGGAGAGGGGATGGGGAGCTGTTTACCTTTCCTTAATGGGTATGGAGTTTCTGTTTGGGGTGATGAAAAAATTGGGAAATAAATAGTAGTGATGGCTGCATAGCATTGTGAATGTATTCAATGTGACTGAATAGCACACTTAAATGGTTCACTGGAAAATTGTATATTATATATATTGCACCACAATAATTTTTTAAATAGACCTTAATAGCTCTTAACTTTAAGTAGATGCAGTGAATCTTCTGCCTTGCTGCACATTAGACTCGCTTAGAGGCTATAAAACATTAGGAATGTCTGTTCCCAACCTTCGTCTACAAAGACCTGATTAAATTGGCCTGAGTAGAGCCTGGACATCAGAATTTCTTAAAAGTGATTGTAAAATGTATCTAGAGTTGAGGATTACTATTGTCTGGAGCAATAATGAATCTAATTTTCTTCATTGTCTAATTAAGTCCCAGGTAGTAAGCCAGGTATTTTAGAAATTTGATAGTCCTGTATTGTTATTTGGGAGATTCTGCAAGTTCTACCATTCTTGGGCTAGACATGGAGAACCACCATGCAGGATTCTGACTCCGCCCATATGAGAGGGTTAGGATTAGTCTACAGCTCCAAGCTTTTAATCTTTTTTAGGATCTGTCTCAGCTTTCTAACCAATGCCATAACTTGGGGCAGCTGCCAGCCTGAGGAAGATGATAATAGCAAAGATCATGTTCTTAGGGAAACCCATAGCCAATGGCCTGGCAAGCAAGGGACAAGTCTTAGTCATTTCTTCCAAACAGAAAACTTTACTTGGAGTTCCACATTGGGTAAGGAGATCCTTTTGACAGGTCTGTCTCATGACCTGTCTGCAGCCCATGCCCCATTCAGTTTTTTCCCTTTTTCTTCCACAGGAGTTGCAGATTGTTTTTCTCCCCAAATCCTCTTGTATCTGCTTACTGGAGAACATAGTATGACTAAGGACACTAGGATGCACAGCCAGGACAACACAGAATGAAGTCATTTGGAGAAATTCAATATTCACATACAAATCCAGGTAAAGCCAATGGATAAGCAAGTCACAGGAGAATACATGTCATTGTATTTACCTAATTTTCAAACTCCATGGTGCTAAGAATACTATTAAGGATTATAGATTTGTGTCATAAAAGAAGGGACAGTGGGTTAAAAGAGGGTTCAAATGGTAATCAAAGGTCTTGGCTAAATTCTACTGTTTAATCTGCTGAGTGGGTAACATGATGTTTTCCTCTAATTGTTATTCTTTATAGGAGATACATATGTTCGATATAGTATTACCTATGTGTTCAATATTTAATAATACCCAACTTATTAAAATGGGAAATATACTAAACAAGATGAAAGTCTTGACCTTCGCCAAATTATATTCTGATGAAGCTGGGACCTAAATCACTCACACCCTAATCTACATATGCAGACACACACATACATATGTACATAGTAACAAGAGAGGGAGCTACGCATGCACACATACATATATGCATACAAAATCACAACAGAGGGAGCTACACATGCACTCATACATACATGTGTATATAATTACAAAAAACTCAAAACACAACGTCACAACAGAGGGAGCTACTTTCAGATGTAAATATATCAAAACAGGATGTTTGCTGATAACAAAAGCTGGGGCAGAGGAATATGATGGCGGGCATGCTTTTATTCACTGTAGTACTCTTTGGGATTGTGCTGACTTTCCCTTTTCGACGGATGTTTTGAGCTGGGTATTTGACAAGGGTTTCCTTCTACCAAGGTCTGAATGTCGGCTAGATGAAGGAAAGAGACTCCATATGATAATGGGAGGAGGAAATGGGATTAAAGTATCTTCTTCCCTTTTGAAAGGCACAGGCAGGGGAACACAGAGTGGATGGAGAGAGAGAAAGCTTAGGGAATGGGAAATCTGTCTCCTGAGAAATATTTTCCTGTGTCCAGCAATGTCTTCTAAACTCATGCAATATTTACCAAATTTTTTCTTAGTATGGAAACTAGTGAAGAGACTGAACTTGTGTTTGTCTGACAGCAAGAGAAACTTGTTCACCCTGAGTGTAGACAGGGTTCCCATGAGTATAAGCCCAGAGGTTAATTAACAGCTGTTACTGGGAAGGCTGTGGACTTTTAAAGGCATGGAGTTAGAGTCTGAACTAAGGACCTGATATTGAGGGCAGGAAAGGGCCAACTGGCATCTAAGGTGAAGATATAACACCTTAATTATTCATGAGTACGGAAAGAGGCTAATATTGGTACACATGGGATGAAAAGCTAAAGAATTCTGCCACTCAAGCCCCCATCCCAGGGATACCAACACCTGTACCTTCAGCTTGTTGGCTTCATTACTGACCCTCCCATGTGACCTCTAGAATCTTATCCTGGGTGCCATTGGTTTGTTATCTCAGTGACTCCCACCTAATTCTTGCACAAGGTAGAAGTCATGGTATGTGTTTTAAAACTCCACTGTTTTGCCCTAAATAAGATTTGACTGACTGAGAGGCAGCCCCAACCCGATACCACTTAAATGCTTTCAAAGCAGGAGGCTCTGGGATCCAATCAGACAACAGGAGATAGATGTCCAGGAAAGCTAGAAGTCAGTGCCTAGAGATGGGGAAGGGGGATGTGCTCACAGCTAGGACTGCCAGGAATCTAAGGAGCCCAGAGGTGCAAATTCAATGACCCCATCTGGGAAAGTGAAAGGGATCTGAAGGCAAGCTTCCAGGTGAATGCTGATAGATCAGCAATTCAATAGAGCCCAAGACTACTGGCTCCTACCCAATCCATGCAGAAAGAAATTAATGCTGGCCTGATACATTAAAAAATGCATGCATGGGCAATCACAAAATTTTCTAATTGAAAGAAAACATTTTATACGTTTAATTCAAAGAATAGCAACTTATTTTGAAAACTGACTTTTACAGGTCCAATTTACCCAGAACAAGTCAAGGCCTGTTTGAGGTTGACACTATTTTTTATTTTGAACCAGTGTTATATTGCTAAGGATAGGTAGGGTTTTAAAAATTAACCAAGTGCTCATATTTTGAGACTCAAAATAAGGCTCTGAATCCCACTAATTAAACTTAGAGAATACTTAGAATAATAAGGGTCAGAGTTTCACCCCCCTAATTTCAGAAAGAGCTTTAGGAATTCAAATAATGCCTTTGTTAAAGGTCTTGTCATTAGCAAAAATGCATGAAAAATGTTGATAATAAAAGACTTTAAAATAAATTTGTAGATAGTAATACCAACCTTTACTGGATTCAGCTGGTATCACTATCAGTAACTCTTACCAATTGTAAATAGTGCTTAATATTTAAACTTCACAAATAACAACTGTTAGCACGTATTTTCTAGTTAAAAAACTTTTCTCTTAATTAATGTTCTTTTCCTTTCCTTCAAATCAATTTTTTTTCTGAAAAAGTTGCTTATTCAATTGGCTTTATTCTGCTGGGGCCCTGGATTTAGGCTAAAAGCACATAATTAGGATAACAATCTGAACATTGCCTTAATCTCAAAATGGTTCAGATATGTTAAACACATTCAGGTTTCGCAGATGTCAGAAATCCAAAACATGCACTGAATGCATTTAAATATGAAGGTTTTTTTTTTTTGATCTTTGAGTTGAACTAAAATAATGGCAACGAGAATGATGATGGATGAGCAGCAACCATCCAACAATCATTTAGTGCTTATGAAGGTCAGATAACATAGAAAAATAAAAAATACTACTTTTTCTTGAAATTGACTTTTATTTGGTCTCCAAGGACCAGTTTCTTCATAATTATAATTTCAGCATTCATATTTTCAGGTGGTTGGCCAAATAAAGGTTGCCTTGATTTCTCATACAAGATCTCATTAGCAAAGTTCCTGTCCTTAGCTTCTCTTAGGAGGTATTTATCCAAAAGGGTAAGTCAATGAGAATAACATAAGAACTGTGTGCTTTACAACACAAAGTTGTTCTTGGAGCCATTACCTCCAGCCACCCCAAACAGTACTAATGTGTATGGCAATTATGGCATTCTCTAATAAGGTCCTCAGCAATGCCCTTTACTAAGGATAACTCCAATTAAAGACTGTGAGAAATAATATATTGCCTAATTCTATATTTCAAAACAAGGAATGGAAACATTACAACCCAATATAAAATGGTCAGGTTTATTTTACTGTAAGATTTCTTTCTCACAAGAGAAGGAAGGAAGGAAGGAAGGAAGGAAGGAAGGAAGGAAGGAAGGAAGGAAG
>PVIY010054975.1:0-13964 GCA_004026745.1 Myrmecophaga tridactyla
AATCTTTTTTTCTCTATTATCGTTTTATTTCTTTTTCTGATGTCTTTTTATTTCTTTTTCTAAATCGATGCAAATGTTCTAAGAAATGATGAATATGCAACTATGTGATAATATTAAGAATTACTGATTGTATATGTAGAATGGAATGATATATTAATGTTCTTTTGTTAAGTTTTTTTAATTAATAAAAAAGTTTAAACAAAAAAAGAAAGAAGCTAAAAATGAGGGAGAAAAGGGTGCAAGGGTAGTTCTGTGGTAGAATTCTAGCCTGCAATGCAGGAGACCCCAGTTCGATTCCTGGTCCATGCGCTTCCTGAAAACAACAAACAAGCAAACAAAAGAAAGAAAAAACAAACAAACAAAAGTACAACAAATGATGCTGCAATAACAGGATACTTAAACAGAAAAAGAATGAAATGTGAACCCTGCCACAGAGCATACAAAAAAAAATGAGGAAGAAAAGTAGAAAGGAAGGCAGAACTTTCAATGATTCTAAAAATATATCAGGTCTGGGAATCTTTGGAGGAGTTTGCATCAGCAGAATTTTCTACACATATTATTTAAAAATTATAAAACAATAAGTACAAACATCCATACTCCTTGCATTTAAAAGTGCTAACAAAGCCTTGAGCTCTCATAAATATTTCACTATTTCCACCATATATGGATATCAGTGAATGACATAAAATTTGTTGATGAATGCCAACTCACTGTTATGCAGCTCATAATGATCTTTGAAGACATTTTTAGCTGTACTTCTTCAATATTATTATGTCCCATTATGTCAGATTTTCAAATACATGAACAAGATCTTATAGGCTGAGATACATAGTTTGTGTAGCTGTGCAATATAGCTAGGGCCTGTGGAGAGATTATTCTGCCCACAATTTCTCTAATAAAAAAAAATAAGAAAATAAAGATAAAGGGATGCCAAATGATATGTCATGCTAACACTAATCAAAAAAGCTGGAGCAGTTATATCAATTTTAGACAAAGCAGATTTCTGAACAAAGAAAACAATGAAGGATAAAGTGAGGACTTATATAATGGTAAAAGGAAGAGTTCTCCCAGAAGATGTAATATATTCCTGAATGTATATGCACCTATCAATATAAGGTCAGAAGTCTATTCAATCTGCTTGATCTGGATGAAGTATGTAACTATAAACTACATTCAGAAATGCCTAATTTTTCTGCTAAATTCAGCTATATCCTTATTGATTCTCTGCCTATTGGATTGGTCAGTAATTGATTAAAGAAGGCTAAGTTTCCAATTGTAATAGTAGATTTATCAATTTCTCCTTGCAGTTCTGATTTTGCCTCACTGACTCACCTTCTTTTGAGAGGTGCATATGATTTCGGGATTACATACAGGATTTGGGCTACCTTAGTACATCTACCATGTGCACTTTCAAAAAGAATATGCACTCTGCTGTGGTTGAGTACAGTGTTCTATACATGTCAGTTACGTCGAGTTGGTTAAATAACACTGACCAACTCTACTAAAAGCTTTCTGAGTTGCTTACTGTTTTCTCTCTATTATAAAGAAAAGGGTATGGGAATTTCTGTTTGTAATTTTGGGTATTGATTTATCGTTGCAGTTCTACCAGGTTTCATGTCTTTTTTTGAAGATCCATTATTAGAAGCATAGGAAATCATTATTACTATGTCTTCTTCATCAATTTACCACTTAATTATTATGAAATGTCCTTTTTATCCTGTATAATAATCTTTCTCTGCAATCAACATAGTCTGACATTATTATAGCAATTCCAGCTTTCTGTTGACTATTAGCATGGGAGTTAGTCTCCACTTTTTAAAAACCTATTTCTGGTCTTAATTTAGATTACATCTCATAGGCAACATATAGTTAGATGTTACATTTTATAATCTAATTGGACAATCATTCCTTTTTCTGCCTTTATGGACCATTTATATTTAGTGTCATTGATAAAATTATGTTGAAGTCCATCATCTTGCAATTCGCTTTCCATTTGCCCTATGGAATTTTTTGTTCCCCTTTCCTCTTTTTACTGTTTTCTTTTTGATTAGCTGATCATTTGTTTTATGGATCTATTCTATCTATGAATTGTGGCTTTACAAACTATTTTTTTGTAATTTTATTTTAGTGTTTGCTTTAGGGTTTAATGATATAGATAGTATCGATCTTTTACTTGTCACAGTCCACATTCAGTGGTTATTATACCACTTCACATACCATTTTTGTTATATTTTTATTGTTATTAAGCAAGTTATTATCTTTAAAAGAGATATAAAGAATTAAAAGATCATACATTTAGTTATCATTTCTGATGCTCTTCATTCATTTGTTTAATTCTGCATCTCTACCTGGTATCAATCTCTCTATATATATACGACTAGTGAAATCTTCACAACATTTCTGACATTGCTGGTCTGCAAGTTATGGATATTTTTGGCATTTGTGCATCTGAAATGTTATTATTTTCATCCCATTTTGAAATATATCTTTGCAGTCTACAGAATTCTAAATTCACAGCTATTCATTTCAATAGTTTAGTGATGTTGCTCCACATTCTTCACAATTGCTTTGCCTCTGATGAGAAATTTTATGCCATGATTATATTTGTTCCTGTCCTTAAAAAGCACCTTTTTTCTTCTCTGATGCTTAAGTTTTTTTTCCCAATAGATTTGGAAAATTTAATTAAGGCATGCATTAAGGTAGGTTTTCTATACATTTCGTGTTTCTGGAGTTTGTTAACCTTGTGTGTTTTTGAACATTTAGAAGACATTCAGACATCAATTCTTTAAATGATGTATACCCTCTTCATTTAGGAAATTCATGTCCATATTCATGTGGCTGCTGGAAGTTGCCCTAAAGCTCATTCTTGCTTTTTTCATTATATTGATTCTTTATCCTCTGTGTTTCATTTCATATAGTTTTTGTTGCTATATCTACAAGTTCATTTATCTTCTATAGTGTATAATTCATCTCAGGGATTCTGTTTGACTCTGATTGTGTTTTCCCATTTGCAATATGGTCTGGTAAATATCTTATGCCAGAAAGTTTCTTCAGCCATAAGTCTTATCTCTTTCTTTTTTCATAAACATTGGAAATGTCCCTTCAGTTCCTGAGATCAGTGTCATGACTTGAACATTGATTTTTCATATATTTAGGTTTAGTTATCTTATTCTTATTTCTGCTGGAAAATTAAATAGGGTTTCTAATGTTTCTAACTTTTTGGAAGTGGTAGTGATTATTCTATATACCTTGAAAAGAGAACTGGATTTGGTTTTTCCATTATTTTTTATTCTTTAGTGTATTTTTAATAACCTCAAATCTCATATGATATGAATGAAAACTATTGATATTTTCTTAAAAATATGTCAATAGCATGATCATTTCTAATGACATGACTGCTTCCATTGTAGTCTGAGTATCCATAGTCTCCTGAAAATATAATAAATACCACTCAGATTTTCCTTTTCTAATCTTAGTTCCTTATAACCTATTATTTCCACAACAGCCATAGCAGTCCTGGTAGACACATTACATCTTTCCTTAGCTCAAAATTGCTCAAATGTTACACTTTTTCAATCAGATTAAATAACAAATTTTACAGTGGCCTGCAATCCTACATGGCAAGGTCTTGCAATAAAATCTAACATCATCACCTATACTTACCCATCATGTCCTCAGCTCCACAGATCTTTCATTCACTTCCTCCTCCACATAACTATCATAGCACCACTTGAGAGCTATTACACTGGTGTGTTTCTCTCAAGGAATATCCAGGTGGTCAACTCATTAAATCCCTCATCTTTTCGATTAAATGTCATCTTTTCACAGAGCTCTACTAGCTACCTTAATGAAAAAATTATCCCCCATTCTGAGTATTACTTCTATTTCACTTTCATGTAAATTATTATATCATACTATATAATCCATTTCTTATTCTGCCTACTTTTTTGCATCTTTTGAAGGGAATGTAAGGTCAATAAAGATAAGATTGTGATTGTTTCTTAACAATATTTACTGCTTAGAATGCATCATTTTCTTAAATTTTACCAGAAATTACTTTGCATCTTTTTCTGTGGTAGTAACTTCAGACTAAATAGTAGTAACTTCAGATTAAATAATCCTCACTCCATACAGAATCCCTAGTTCTATTAAGATCATTTGTGTTAGAAGAGACATGAAAACAGACTCTATGTGAGAAAATGTAAGAATTCATCTAATCAAGATTTGAAGTAAATATAATCTCATGTCTGGAATATGAACAGAAGTTAGTATCTCAGTGGTGGATTTTGGTTTGAAAGCAAGGACATAATTGTATATTTCTGTACCTCTTACTGGTAGATTCATTCTTAATATTTTGGAGGAAAATAATATAAGGCTAAAGAAATGCCAGATTTAGTTTAAAAATACTATAACAATTTATTGTTATTGTATCCTTTTGTGAATTTTAAATACAAAATTTGCACACATTTTCCACATTCTCTTTAGGGCCTTTTTCACCTCTTTGTTCCTCAAACTGTAGATCATGGGATTCAGCATGGGTATCACCAAGGTATAAAATACAGAGGCCATTTTATCAGTATCAAGGGAATTATTGGATTTGGGCTGTGCATACATAAAGAAGAGAGTTCCAAAGAAAACAGCCAACACTGTCAGGTGAGATCCACAAGTGGAGAAGGCCTTGTGTCTGCCCTCTGCAGAGTTCATCCTGAGGATAGCCATGAGGATCAGCATGTAGGACATGAGAACTATCAGAAGAGATGACACCAGATTAAAAGCTGCAAAGACCAGTATCATCAATTTAATTCCATGTGTGTCTGAGCAGAGCAGAGATATCAAGGGCAGACTATCACAGTAGAAATGGCTGATGACATTGTAGCCACAAAATGAAGATAAGAAAATTTTTATGATGATCAGCAAAGACACAAAAACATCATAGATATAAATTATCAGCACCAGCATGTCACATGCTCTTTGTGACATGATGGCTGCATAAAGCAGAGGGTTGCAGATGGCCACAAAGCGGTCATAGGCCATTGCTGACAAAATGAAAATTTCATTAGAAATAAAAATACTGACGAAAGTGAGTTGGATAGCACACACATTAAATGAGATTGTATGTTGATCTGCAAGAATATTAAATAGCATTTTGGGTCCCACAGCTGTTGAATAACCAAGATCAGCAGAGGCCAGATGTCTGAGGAAAAAGTACATGGGTGTGTGTAGCCTGGAGTCTATCATGGTGAGGATGACTAAGCCCAGGTTACCCACCACTGAGACCATGTAAACCATGAGGAGGAGCCCAAATAGTGGAGTCTGCAGCTCAGGGCGATCTGTGATTCCCATCAGAATGAATTCATTCAGAACTGTGAGATTGGTTTTGTCCATCCAGGTCACTCAACAGGGAACCTATACTGGAGATAATTATAAGAGTAGTCAATAGCTTTTGGTAAATATGACTAAAAATAAAATATTTTTATAATTTGTCTAAAATTATTGCAGGAATACAATTTCAAACTGTTCACAAAAAAATCTTTTTTTCTCATTTTATGGCCAAAAAGTAACTTTTTTGTAAGTTGTCAATATCATTGCAGAGAATAAAATATTTGAATGGTGTGCATTATGAGAATGATAAAGATGTTTTCAGCTTTACTCAGTAATTTTACTGTCACTTTGGGGACAAAGGTTTAGAAGATGATATTCACACTGCCCCAGAGTTTATTCTCACATATTGTTTGTAATGAAATTAAAATCATACCTTCAAATGGATTTTAGCATTAAGACCTTAACCATGAATTAGTTTATTAGTAAAAATAATAAAATCTAGCATCCTGTGCTTCCTAAGGATATAAATTCTGGACTATACATCAGCACTATGAAATATTAGTGAATTTTTTTATTCTAAATATAATCACAATTCAGACTTTATTCCCAGTTTGTAGCTAACACAGTGAATAGAAAAAAAACATAAATGTCACTAGAAAAAATGTCAAGAGATTGAGAAACTAATATATCAAGTCTTCTGCAAAAAGTTGATAACATCCAAAAAGATTTTTGTCATTAATATAATTAATATTATGGAAATCTCCTTAAGAAAGCCTAAATGGATTTCTTAATTCAATTTGGGTAGAAAGAGAAAATGAAAGAGAGAGAGCGAGAGAGAGAGAGAGAGAACAGAAGATAGAAGGGGGAGGAAGGGAGAAAAGAAAGAAAGGAGAAACAAGAAAGTTGAGTGATAATATACATAAAATGCATCTTTATGACAAATGTGACCATTTTAATTGAGACAATAAATTTGGTGTTTCTAATTTAGGAAGTAACTTTTGTGTCTGTTTCTTCTTAGCTATGAAAATTATATGACACTTTATCAAAAGAATGTTTTGATCTATGAAATCAATGCTGAAATATTAAAGAAGTGAAATTTAACAAAGTTTATGAATTACTTTTCAAGACTTCAGCATATTAGTACCCATCTAGCCTCCCTCTCTCTCTGTCTCTACACATAGATACTCTACACCCTCAGACACATATACAGATGAAGCAGGTTAAAACAAGAGATGTCCTTAAAAATGGCTGGAGGAAACACAAACAAGAAAACCATGACAAATTATTTTTTCTTCTTTTAAGGTAACTACAAATTAAAGAATCTTTCTGTTCTATCACCCAATTAGACATGGAGAAGACAAAACACTGGGAGCTAAAGTAGAACTACAGAGGAAATCATGATAGCCTTTCTAAAAACTTTCTCAATAAGGGAAAACATACAAGGGGTTTAACAATTAATTGTAAAGAATATATTATAACAAAGAGAAACTGTCCCCCTACACTACCTGCTAGCACCCCCATAGTCATTCTCCAAATGTGTGTTCACGTAGCATATGTGGATGGAAAAAGCATGTAATATTAATAGTTTCTACTTTTACTTTTTCTTAGATTATATCATTGTTTCTAAATAATTTCCTCAATTATTTATATGTTCATCGTTTCATATGTGAAATTGTGAATATCTACTCTGACAGATAAGAATTTAGCAAACATACATCATCTCCTTCAATAACCCTAAATGAACAGAACTAATTTAATTTCCTTTAAATCTTCATTTAGTCATCATTAATCAGAAAAACCACACTTTGATGATTTTTTCCATAGATGAGTACCACTTACATATGGCAACCATTATTAATATGTTCTAAGAAGGGTGAATTGACAAACAATACTTAATTATTTTTACTTACCCATAAAGACAAGGATATAAAGGGTGATTATATTTATTTTCTCTTGTATTAAGGTAGATGTAGTTATTTAAAAACATGATAATTGGCTTTTTACCTAAAATTATCATGTGACTCTTCAATATGAAAGTCACAATGTTGTAAAAGAGCAATGATCAAACCTTAGATTCCTCTGGAAGCTAGATAGACATTAAATGTATCAACTAACTCAGTGTAGGGTAAATTCAACTAAGAGAAACAAAAGTATATATCCCATTTACAAACATTAAACTACCAGTTTGCTTTGTTTTAATCTGCATGGCACAGACTAAAGATATATGCTATACAGATATGGTCAAGATAATATCACTCAGACTCCTTCATACAATCTATGTATTATTGATACAATTACTATCTTTCTATCTTTATTTTATACTCCATCAAATAAAGACAAGGCCCCTTCTAATAAGTTGAATTGATGATTGAATTCCAATTGAAATGGCAATGTTGTGAGACACAGATATTATTAATTAAGAAATGCCTTTCACAGATAAATATTAATGAAAATGGCAGAGTAGGGAACTCCAAAACCCCTTCCTTCCACTAAAGAAGGAGATTAGCTGTTAAAACTGTCAGAATCAAGTCTTTGGGATCTCTGGAATCTAATAAAAAACACCCAGTGTCCATGTAAATGATTAATAAAGTAAGAAACTGTTACATTTTGGTCAAATAAAGTTGTGGCATTTCAAATTACTGGCCTACCATCCCTGATTCTTCAGCTCCAAGCCAGCCAAAGCAATGTTGGCCCACCCTCCTGGAACTTCTTGATGATTCCAGGGGAAATAGTCCTCCTATTTTCTAATAATTTGGTAGTGTGTCTTCATCTGTCTGATAACTACCTAAGGGATCAGCCCAGATGCTTGCATAGGTTTAAAAAAATAATACAATTATATGTTGTCTACATGATACTCATTTTAATTCCAAAGTGAGAAATAGAAAGAAAGAGAAAGGACAGATAAAAATAGTAATCAAAGGAAAGAATCATTAAACAAGGCTGTGGCAGCTGCACAGATGAGACAAAATTAAGTTAAAAATTATTAAAAGAGACAGAGAAGGATGTTACATATTGATAATATGGATAAAAGAATCAACCCATCCATAAGATATAAGAACTATAAACATATATACACCTAACAACAGAACCCAAATTACATGAATCAAAAATTGACAGATTTGAAAGGAGAAATATTCTACAATATTAGTGGGGGATATAAAATGTGTTTGATGTCTCCCATATTTACTATTAAATATATAAAAGGATATAGCTTCACTGTTATGTCACTATAAAAGCAGATCATTTTCTGTAATTTCTTAACAGAAATCAAATTATTCCCGACTCAGTTCCCAATCCCAATACAGTTTTCACACTAAAATAAATGACAATAAATGTATTTCTACTATGATATATCAAGAAAAATATGCATTTCAATAGATCTATTTAAATATCAAAGTAACTGTTGAGTGACAGGTAGCAGAAAGAAGACCTGAAACCACTTGACAAATACGTAGTGGAAAACACTACAATTTTAAGCCAGATACATATTCTTGCTCCATAATTTTGCAAAACAATTATTTGCTTAAACCTTTAGTGGAAGAGATTTTAATCTTAGTTTCTGATCTCCTTTAGCTCATTTGTCACCAAATGATAATTTGGGTGATCTTGCAAAGACTCCTTAAAACCTAGGAGGTAAGATCCAGGAGCAGTCTTTTTACTCTTTGACATCATGGTGTGGTTGAGTCACACTGAAAAAGATACTTCAATAGTTTCATTTGGCCCCACCTCCATCCAACTAAAAATAGTCCCTTGCAAATGACACTGATAATTTGAACTAAATTGGTAAATTTGGAAAATAAATATAGAGGGCAAATTCAATACAGAGTAAATGTAAAGATCATAGAAAATATTGTTAATATTTGTATTCATTTAAAGGTAAACAGAAAGCACTATGGAAATCTTGAGGTTATTTCTGAAAAAAAAATTGATTAACTACAAATGACTATTTCTTAGCTGGCATCTTGTCTGTGACTCCAAATGAAAGAAAATCTTAGGATATGGGTGTGGAATTTGCCCTCCTCAGAGGATACAGGTGTGTACCATCCAGAGAATATCAATTAACTAGGAAATAAAAATAGCCTTCCAGAAAGACCATAATAAAGGTTGTTGAAATACTGCACTAATCTAAAAAATCAAGTTATCAAGGTAAATTGTTTATAGACATTGCTAAGTCACATAGATTTGGTACTAGAGAATCCAGGTTAAATGGAAGATGGGAGCTATGAAAGGTCATGGGAAATCTGAGGGATATTCCTTGTTTTGGTTTCCTATGCTGCTAAAACAAATATCATGGAATGGGTCAGGATAAACAATGGAAATTTATTTGCTCATGTTTTGAGGCTTGGACAAAGCCAAATCAAAACAAAGAGACACTTTCTTCCCAAAGACCAGTGTCCTGGTGCTGACCACTGGCACACATTTATAACCAGAATCCAGATTCAACAACAACAACCAAAAAAACACTATCATGACCCCTGAGAAATCCCACAGGGTTTGCTGAACAATAATGCTGTTTATATATATTGCAATAGAATTATTTATATATAAATAGAATAATATTTATATATTATTAGCGTACAATAAAGTATTACTATTGTATATTGAATTCATTTGGCTAGAATTGCTCAGTCATATGTATACATACCCTTCCTTAGTAAATACTGCCAAATAGTTTTCCAGTGTGATTATACCAATGCACACTCCCACCAGCCATGCACATCAGTTAAGGGGCTCAATATCCTTGTCATTGCTTAATATTTTCCATCATTTTGATATTATATTATTTTCATGATTCCTGTTTGTTTATTGTTCACATTCTCAGCTTTTATTTTGCCTGGGCAGGCCCCAGGAATTGCACTTGGGCCTCCTGCATGGCAGGTGAGAGCTCTGCCTGCTGAGCCACCATGGCCCACCCAACTCTCAGCATTTTTAAGATACTAGTTCTAAGTCTTTGTCTATTAAGTAAAATGTCTGAAATTTATCAGGGTTGTTTTCTGCCACCTTATTTTTTCCCTTTGAAATCACAATCTTGTTTATGTGATTAATGTTTGAAATTTGAACTTTTAAATACTTTAATGAGTTAACTATAGAATTAAATTTTCTGGGTTCCAAACATTTGTTTTATTGTTTTAATTGTTTAAGATGGTATTAGTATATTTGTTTATTGATTTTTCCAACCTATTTTGCAAAAACTGTCTTCCCAGATGTACATAATCACTGAAGTCTCTGTTTCAGCTAGTATCATATCTATTTCTTATAGATAAGGAGCAAAAAGAACAACTACAACAAAATACACCTCTCTCAAGATTTGCAGATTAGCTCTAGGTGTGCTTCTCCTTTATAGCCTATTCAGCCTTCTTTATGGGGCCAATTTCACTATTGTGTAAATGTTTAAGAAAAGAATTTTATAGATATCATTTATTAATTTGATTAGCTGTTTCATTCTATTCTGCTAGAACTTTTATCATAAACTGATGTTGAATTTTATCATATGCCCATTTAAATGTTAAATTATAAATACTTTAATTACATAGATTGATTGTCAAAGATGAACTCAGCCTTGAATCCTTGCATATGCACAGTACCCCTTTAGCTTTATCATATTTTTATATACTGTTGAAATATGAGTAGAGATCAATATGTTTCAGAATGTTATATCTTAGTGTAAGTTCTTTTGGGGATGTATTTTTTCTTTCATTTAATATTAAGCATGTGAGTTCTATCATTCTTCTCCATTTCCTTCTTCAATCATGGTATAAAATCCACTGTATTAATGCTTTATTTTGCCAGGGATTCTGTAACAAAATCTGTACTGTAACAAACTGCTCTATGATACTATCAAATAAAAAAATATTGCCTCACAGTTCTGGGAGCTAGAAGTCTGAATTAATGTTTTGGCAGGACCATGTTTCCTCTGAAATGCACAGAGTTCTGGCAATGGCTGTGAATTCATGATGTTCCTTCACTTGTGGTATAATTCTATTTCTAGCTTAATCATATAGACATCTCTTTCTCTCTCTGGATAAACAAATTTCCCCTGCTTTAACAAATACCAGTGCTTAAGACATGGCAAGTTCACCAATACTGATAGCAGAATATACACATCTGTCATAATTCTTCTAAGGACTGATCCTCTCTGATGCTTTAATTGTCCTGATTTTAAATTCAGTTTGGCCCTTATTAGAAATATATTTAGATATATACCGAGCCTTGCCCCTCACTATCCATATGGAAACACCTGCAAATTTAATACAAATATAGTGAAGCCCCAGGAATTTTATTATTTTACTCTGGTGAATACATTAGCCTAAGTCAAATAATTAACATTTTACTTTGATTTTGTCATCAATTTACCATTTTCAAATATCATTACTATAGAAACATATGTCTCCATAGTGTTGTCACATTCAGCCATGCCTGATGTGCCCTGCAGCTCTATCCAAGCTATAGTTTCTCTGACATTCCTTAGGACAATTTCTAGATTTCTGCAAGGGACATCAAACCATTTCAAGTGATTATGTCACACTTACTTACTGCTACCTTGCTCTTTAATGCATGCTTTATTTGCTTTTCTCCCTTCTCTGTCTCACAGTCTTCATGTCCATATTTAAGCTTCCTGGAATCAATTGCAAGTTAAACATCATATAAACAAGGCTTTCTCAAAGTATCTTTTCAGGAGGGAATTTAAATTGTGACAGTTCTCATTTCTTATGTGGTATTGGTGAAATGAGAGCTGAAATGTCCATTGCACCAATGAACCTGTATATATGGAATGAGTGGAAGACAATGATAATGCTAATATCACATTACCGAATAACTGGAAGGAAGTTATCTTTGGAAACTATTAGCATTTGAAATATAAACAATTCTTCAGCATCAATAGCCCTGACTCTTACCATCTTTACTAAGATCAAATTCTAGATTTCAAACTGTGCTTCCAGCTTTCCCTTTCAGAATTTTCATTGTTTAGATTTCCACTACCAATAAAAAAAATCATTAGAAATAGAAACAGATAACCTGCTTTCCTCAAAGAGCATAATAATACTGGTAAAAACACTAAGTTATTCAAGAAAAATCATTAAAATGAGAGTATTAATATAATGACATGCTCTGCTGAGTCTGGCACTGGTACTATTGTCATTTCCATAATTTTAAATTGAAAACATGAGTCGAGAATTTTTACAGGAGCTAATATGATAATCATAATTAGAGTCCTCCACTCACCTTAGATGAGGGATGTGTTAGTTCTTCCCCACGTGGATGGTAACCTCACTGAAAGAAGAGGAATTTGTGAGTGTCTCTCTCCTTTGAGAAACACTTCTGGGAGCTTGAGGGCAATTTGCTATTATTTCCAGTGCATCTTAGACTGAGAAACAATGCCACAAGGCCTTTGTTAATTATCCACGGTAACTTTGATTTCCCTATTGGAAAACATAAATTTATATACAATTCCCTTGCTTTCTTGTGTTATTTTGTCCAACCACCTTGATATAAGTGTATTATTTGTTGGATACACATTTTAATTTAAAAAATTATTTCAGTATTCATCATTTTTCATATGAATTCCTCCAAGTCTGAGTATGAAGGTAGATTTCTTTAACATGCCCTAAAATATTTTAAAAGATTCAGAAAGAATACAAATTGTGAAAATTAGTTACTCATTTTATTTCTTTAATCTCACAACTAAATTGAGTTGATCCTACCTTAATTGCTTATCCTGCAATCAACATCAGTCTTCATTCCCAATTCCATGTCACTTCTCCTTCCTATGTAGGCATCTCTTTTAGTAGGTTGATATAGATCCTTCAAAAAGGCATCCATGTTTGGCACTGGCCAGCTGTCCACTCTGGTCCATCACATTACCAGGGAAGTCATGTGACTGCTGCTAGGAGAAATAGTAGGAGGGGTCATAGGAAGTCTCCTGAAGACCTGCCATGTCTTCTTCCTCAGAACAGAACAACAGTAGTCATGAAATCAACCCCCCACACTGTGACTTCAGAGAAGAAATGTTCATGGGTCTCATACATGACCAACTCCTTGACTCTCATCATTAGGATTGTCTTACCAGCCTGGAGCAACACCTATGTGTCCATGAAACTCACATGCTATCTCAACTAGATTGGGGTACCCAGTAAATTATTAAATCTTGAAGTGTTTGGTGTGAAGCAGTCAAGTTGTATATGTCCTATGACTACCATTGGTATGATAATGAGGAAGTCATGAAGATGTTCAAACAATGTGCTCTGGTGGTGCTGGAAGATGTTAAGGCACATCTCAGTAAGAAGAGTGGGCAGACTGTACTGTTTGATGCCACTAAAGCCCTGGGAAGTCACTGGGGTTAAACTGGTAGGATGGTAAAGTTTGTGAACTCAGCTAACTGATCCCTGACCTTGAATTGGAAAGCTGAAGGGAAGGGAAAAATATTTGGACTAAATTAATATTCTTTTTTAAACTTTTTTATTAATTAAAAAACTTAACAAAAGAACATTAATATATCATTCCATTCTACATATACAATCAGTAATTCTTAATATTATCATATAGTTGCATATTCATCATTTTTTAGAACATTTGCATCGATTTAGAGAAAGAAATAAAAAGACATCAGAAAAAGAAATAAAACGATAATAGAGAAAAAAAGA
>PVIY010054976.1:0-13959 GCA_004026745.1 Myrmecophaga tridactyla
CAAGTAGGATTCATCCCAGGTATGCAAGGATGGTTCAACATAAGAAAAGATTGAAATCATACAAAACACTTTCTCAGATCATAAAGGAATGAAGTTTGAAATCAATAACAGGAGAGAGGGCCAGAAAACTCACAAATATATGGAGCTTAACAACACACTCTTAAACAACCAGTGGGTCAAGGAAGAAATTACAAGAGAAATCAGTAAATATCTCAAGGCAAATTAAAATGAAAACACAACATATCACAATTTATGGGATGCAGCAAAGGTAGTGCTAAGAGGGAAATTTATCGCCCTAAATGCCTATATCAAAAAGAAAAAAGAACAAAAATTGAGGCATTAGCTGCTCACTTGGAAGAACTAGAGAAAGAACAGCAAATGAACCTCAAAGCAAGCAAAATGAAAGAAATGATGAAGATTAGAGCAGAAATAAATGAAATTGAGAACATGAAAACAATTGAGAAAATCAACAAAACCAGAAGTTGGTTCTATGTGAAAATCAATAAAATTGATGGACCCTTGGCAAGACTGACAAAAAGAAGAAGAGAGAAGGGCGGGCCACGGTGGCTCAGCAGGCAAGAATGCT
Source organism: Myrmecophaga tridactyla (assembly GCA_004026745.1). NCBI lineage: Eukaryota > Metazoa > Chordata > Mammalia > Pilosa > Myrmecophagidae > Myrmecophaga > Myrmecophaga tridactyla. The sequence goes on from PVIY010054976.1 coordinate 587, forward strand.
TGCCTGCCATGCCAGAGGACCCAGGTTCGATTCCTGGTGCCCGCCCATGTTTAAAAAAAAAGAGAGATAGAGAGAGAAAGAGAGAAGATGCAAATAAATAAAATCAGAGACAGACGAGGAGACATAACCACTGACAAAGAAGGTAATGAGAGGATACTATGAACAACTTTATGCTAATAAACTAGACAATGTAGATGAAATGGACAACTTCCTAGAAAGACATGAACAATCAGCATTGACTCAAGAAGAAATAGACGTCCTCAACAAACCAATCACAAGTAAAGAAATTGAATCAGTCATTAAGAAGTTCCCCAAATAAGAAAAGTCCAGGACCAGATAGCTTCATCTGTGAATTCTACCAAACACTCAAGAAAGAATTAGTACCAAATCTGCTCAGATTCTTTAAAAAAATTGAAGAGGAGGGGAGGCTACCTAGCTCATTCTATGAAGCCAACATCACCCTCATACCAAAGCCAGACAAAGATACTATAGAAAAGAAAATTATAGACCAATCTCTCTAATGAATATAGATGCAAAAATCCTCAACAAAATTCTTGCAAATCGAATCCAGCACCACATTAAAAGAATTATACACCATGACCAAGTAGGATTCATCCCAGGTATGCAAGGATGGTTCAACATAAAAAAAAAATCAATTAATGTAATACACCATATCAACAAATCAAAGCAGGAAAACCAAATGATCATCTCGATTGATGCAGAAAAGGCATTTGACAAAATTCAACATCCTTTCTTGTTGAAAACACTTCAAAGGATAGGAATAGAAGGGAACTTCCTCAACATAATAAAGGGAATATATGAAAAACCCACAGTCAACATCATCCTCAATGGGGAAAAACTGAAAACTTTGTCCTAAGATCAGGAACAAGACAAGGATGTCCACTATCACCACTGTTATTCAACACTGTGTTGGAAGTTCTAACCAGAGCAATTAGTCAAGAAAAAGAAACACAAGGCATCAAAATTGGAAAGGAAGAAGTAAAACTTCACTGTTTGCAGATGATATGATACAATATATCGAACCCCCCCCAAATCCAAAGCAAAACTACTAGAGCTAATAAATGAGTACAGCAAAGTGGCAGGTTACAAGATCAACACTCAAAAATCTGTAGTGTTTCTGTACACTAGTAATGAGCAATCTGAGGGGAAAATTTAAAAAATCCATTTACAATTGAAACCAAAGGAATAAAATATTTAGGAATAAATTTAACTAAGGATACAAATGACCTATACAAAGAAAACTACAAGAAATTACTAAAAGAAATCACAGAAGACCTAAATAAATGGAAGGGAATACAGTGTTCCTAGAATGAGCTGGGACTCAGTATCAAGGGATTGAGAAAACCATCTCAACTGAAAATGGGAAGAGAGAAATGAGACAAAGTAAAGCATCAGTGGCTGAGAGAGTTGAAACAGAGTTGAGAGGTTTTCCTGGAGGTTATTCTTACACATTATACAGATACCCCCTTCTTAGATTAAGGTGTATTAGGCTAGAGGAAAGTGCCTGAAACTGCAGAGCTGTGTTCCAGTAGCCATGTTTCTTGAAGATGATTGTATAATGATATAGCTTTCGCAATGTAACTGTGTGATTGTGAAAACCTTGTGTATGATGCTCCTTTTATCTACAGTATGGACAGATGTGTAAAACATATGGATTAAAAATATATAAATAATAGGGGAACAAATGTTAAAATTAAAATATATATGTATTGGATAGATGGAAATACTAGTGGTCAATGAGAGGGAAGGGTAAGGGGTATAGTATGTATGAGTTTTTTCTTTTTTCTTTTTATTTTTTTCTGGAGTGATGCAAATGTTCTAAAAAGTGATCATGGTGATGAATATACAACTATTAGATGCTATTGTGAGCCACTGATTGTACACCACATATGGAATGTTTGTATGTTAAGAATGTATGTGCTTGTCAATAGGCTGAGCCCTCTGTTAGGTCGGGGGAATAAGGGAGGGTTCTATGGCTGGACTCATGAAGTTACTTTGGAACAGGAGGTGAATCATTACAACCAAGGTCTTTACCACCCGCTGCTTAACCCACTAGCATAATAATCCTTTGTTTAATGTGCCGCCCGTTTCATGTCATCACCTGACCCCTGCCCTTAAAAACTGCACTCGCCAAAGCCCGTGCGCAGACTCACCTCACTCCATCTTGGGTTCGGTGAGCTCTGCCCGGGAGCACAGCCAATAAAGCACACTCACTTAAAATCATTTCGTCTACTTTCCTTTCTCTCAAATACCTCATATCTTAAAACCTTTCATAGCTTTTGGAGTATAGGTTTCCCTGATTTGGAATTACCAGACATAGGATTTGCTTTCAGTGGGAGTTAGGAGAATGAGCAGCACGAGTGATACGGACCCGAGTGGGCCCCAGAGGCTGGGTTAGAACCCCCACCACCATTCCCCACTTTTTATCAGTAAATAGAATACACGGTTTGTTAGGATTTGGGAGGGCAAGAGGAGGTGACTGAAGTAAGGCACTGCGGAGGACCGAGAAGGCTTTGGATATGGCGGAGGGATCGTCCAGCGGACCTGCAGGTGTTGCTTTGGCTGCATCATAGAGGAGCTTTGCTAGAACAGAAAAATTAGGGACCCAGTGCCGGAAAAATCCCACGAAACTTAGAAAGGATAAAATTTGTTCAGCATTTTCCGGAGGCTGGAGTTCGCGGAGTGCTTGCTGCCTGTTAAGTGTGAGCAGGAATAGATTTGCGGGAGGAGTTTTTGTTCAGTGAAGTGATACCCTTAACTTGGCGAGAATATTTCGCTCCAGTAGCGGGCTAGGGCAAGAAGGCATTATTAAGAAGGAATGTGTAATAGGATGTCCCTTTATTAAACATGTGAGTGGTTTAGTGGTTAAGGGGCATGAAGGATGGCCATTTATGCCCATAACCGTGACCTGGGAAGGATAGAGTTGACCTGAATAGGAGGGGAAGATGGAAAAGGTAGCCCCTGTGTTTATTAAAATTGATGTGGACTTACCCTCTACCTTGATTGTTAACCTGGGCTTTGTGAGGGTGATCGGGGTTGCTGAGGCTGGGTGTCATCAGTTGTCGGTGGCTAAGCCCAGGACTGCCAGTGGTGGACTAGGGGTTGGAAGGACAGCCCTCCCACGGCCAGGCGCCGAGGGGCAGTTATTTTTTCAGTGTCACTTTTTTTCACAGAGAGGGCATGATCCCTTGGGCGGTTGAGGATTGGGGCACTGGTGGGACCAGTGTCCATCGAGGCTATATCTGAAGCATTTTCCTGGCAGTGGATTAGTCATAGCCGGCTTCTTCTCCATTGCGGTAGGCCGCAGGGATTGGGTTTGTAAATTCGCCTTTTGGCAGTCTCGGGACTCCCTTTCTGCTCTTTTTAATTTATTACGTGTATTGAAAACTTTAAAGGCTAGGTTTACCAGGTCGCAAATAGGGGCCTGAGGACCGTCCTCAATTTTCCTAAGTTTGTGCCTTATGTATTTCAGAGGGAGGGACTATAGCATATGAAGCTCTGTGCCTCCCCTGCTGGTCTATGATTGAACTGCCGTCTATAAAAAGGGTAAGATCTGCCTCCGGCAGCGGTGTGTCTGAAAGACCCTGGCATGGGGAGGCAAGCTCCTCCATGATTTTGGTGCAAAGGTGTGTGGGTTGGGGGAAGGGGTTTGACAAGGGCTCTTGAGGGAGAACAGTGGCTGGGTTGAGACTAGGTGAGGTAGAGAGAGCAATATCCGGGTTTTCCAGGAATAGTAAATGAAATTTTTGGACATGAGAAGGAGTGAGCAGAGACAGAGACTTATGGGATAAGTGGTCTTGCAGACGGTGGGGGGACAGAACTTGGAGAGGTTTACCCAGGCTGAGTTTCAGAGCTTCACGGGTTAGGGTGGCCGCTGCAGCTAATGCCCGGAGACAGGGAAGCCAGCCGCGGGCAGTAGGGTCCATCTGTTTGGAGAGGTCAGCTAGGGAGAAAGGGGTGTGTACTCGAACTAGCCCCTCAGGTCCCACAACTTCCCATAGTGGACAGAGTAAAGAGCCCTTCGAGTGGGTATGAGAGCTTATAGGTGAGGAGGGCAAGGCTGTTGAGGACAGTGGGGGACTGGATGGAGATGGAAGGGGAGGATAAGATGGCGGCAGGAGCGCTGCAGGGGCGGTGGGAAGAGAGGATGGGGACAGATAAGATGGCGGCTGGAGTACCGTTGAGATAGGTGGGGAAAGTGAGGGATAAGATGGTGGGTGAAGTGCGGCTGGAGCAGAAGGAGGAAGTAAGGGACAAAATGGCGGCTGAGGCTCCACCGGACCAGAAGAAGAAGGCAAGGGGCAAGATGGCATCTGAGGTGCCACTGGAGAAGAAGATAAGGAGCAAGATGGCATTTGAGATATGCAACTATGTGATGATATTGTGAATTGCTGAGTGTGTATGTGTTGGGAATGTTTGTGGTTCTTGTAATATTTTTTTAATTAATAAAAAATTTAAGAAAAAAAGAGGTGCAAGACTTTTAAGAATAAATTTAAATTTTTACTGAAGACCTAAAAACAGATAGAAGTGTATATACTGTTCATGGATGGGAAAACTTAACATCACAAAAATGTGAATTTGCATAATTAATAAATAAATTCTTTGCAATTCCAAAAAAAAAAAAAGATGGCGTTTGAGGCGCTGCTGGAGGGAGAGAGAGAGAGTGAGGGAGGAGGGGATTGTGTGGAAGGATCTCATGGAGACAGTGGTTGCTTGAAAAAGGATGAGTCAGGGGGTTCAGAAAAGGAGGAAGTCTCATCAGAGGAGAGGGAGGGTTTGAGAGTTTCCTTGGTTAGGAGAACCTGAGCCTTGGAGCAAGGAGTACAAAGAGAGAGACGGGAGCGCAGGAGAAAAAAAAGCTTGAATATAAGGAATTTGGGCCCACTTGTCATTCTTTTGGCAGAAATTACAGAGGTCGTTAAGGACTTTAAAATCGAAAGTACCCCCCTCAGGCCAAGAGAACCGTTTTCCAATTGGTATTGTGGCCAAGCCTTTTTATAAAAGTAAGAGAGGTGTTTTGGCCAGATGTCTGGAAGTAAATTCAGTGCGGATAAGTTTGCCAGTAGGCAACTCAGAGGAGTAAGGGGCTGGGTTTTAGAAGATTTATTGCCGGTGCTGAGAGGTCTTGCAGAACAAAGGAATGGCTCTAAGAACAAAGGACTGGCCCAGGGGTGTCAGCATCCCAACACTCTGAGAGACTTCTTAAAGCTCTTATGAGCGGGTTTAAAGTCCCGTTCAGGTCTTGGGCCCAAGTTTGGGAGGGAAACGAAAAGTGGGGCATCCCCACGACTTCTTGAGTCCCAGAAAAAGGGTATGAGGCTTGCAGGCGTCCCTGTTCGCCTCAGCCCTCGGGAGAGAACCTGAGGTGAATTCACAATTTTCGGAGAGTAAGTTACAGACAGGTTCTCTCCTTCTCGGAACTGCGACCGGGCAGCTGAGCTAGGAGGGGAGGGACTTACCCAATCAGTGATGGATGTAGCGGCAGGCCGAAGGATCCCTCGTCTTTGGCTATGTGGAGGAAGAGCAAGAGGAAGCCGGGGTGTCCCTGGCCGGGCAGGCAGCACCCGTGCTCCTCTCCCGGCACCAAGATGAAAGGTTTTAAGATATGAGGTATTTGAGAGAAAGGAAAGCACACTCACTTAAAATCATTTCATCTACTTTCCTTTCTCTCAAATACCTCATATCTTAAAACCTTTCACCCTCAATCTGGAGGTTTGTTCATATGACACTTATCCCCGCAAAGGATAGGCTAAGTCTACTTAAAATTAGGCCTGTGAGTCACCCCCAGAGAACCTCTGTTGTTGCTCAGATTACCCTGTCTCTCTCAGCCAATACAGTAAGCAAACTCACTGCTCTCCCCTGTCTACATGGGACATGACTCTCAGGGGTGTAAACCTTCCTGGCAACCTGGGACAGAAATCCTAGAATGAGCTGGAACTCAGCATCAAGGAAATGAGAAAACCTTCTAGACCAAAAGGGGGAAGAGAGAAATGAGACAAAGTAAAGTGTCAGTGGCTGAGAGATTTCAGAGTTGAGAGGTTATCTTGGAGGTTATTCTTATGCATTATATAGATACCACCTTTTTAGTTAAGGTATATTGAAGAGGCTGGAGGAAAGTGCCTGAAAATGTAGAGCTGTGTTCCAGTAGCCATGTTTCTTGAAGATGATTGTATAATTATATAGCTTTTGCAATGTGACTGTGTGATTGTGAAAACCTTGTATCTGATGCTCCTTTTATCTATGGTATGGACAAATGAGTAAAATATATGGATTAAAAATAAATAAATAACAGGTGGAACAAATGTTAAAATAAATTTAGGAGATTGAAAAGCTAGTGAAAGAGAGTGATAAGAGGTATAGAAAAAATAGGGGAAACAAAGGCTAAAATATATTGGGAGATGGAAATACTAGTGATCAATGAGAGGGAGGGGTAAGAGGTATAGTATGTATAAGTTTTTTCCTTTTTCCTTTTTATTTCTTTTTCTGAATTGATGCAAATATTCTAAGAAATGATCATGGTGATGAATATATAACTATGTGATGAAAAAAAGAATGTATGTGCTTGTATGTTGTTGTATCAATAAAAAATTTTTTTTAATTCATTATATAGTCTGCCTGCTAGCCAATATAAAAATCCTTTCCACAACATCCTCGACTGCTGGTCAAACCAAATCTGCTTGCATATTACCAGTAATCCTACCATATAAGGTACCCAGTTCATTGTTAAACAGAACAATTAGGCTGTATGGAGCCAAAATCTGCCACCTGAGCCCCTACCTATATGGCTGATAATCTGTGTTTTTGTTTTTATTTTTGTTTTTCAGAGTTCTTTCCCAGCTCCTCAATCCCTATTAAATTAAACTTTTCTGTGCCGCTTTTAATTTTTTTTTAGACTCCTATTCTTTGCCTGTTAATCGAGTGAACTAATTCTTGCTACTTTGAAAATATTATCTAGAAAAAGATGGTTGGTATTCTGTTTAGCACCTCTGGAAATAGGAGAATTAGGCAAATTAGCTCTGTGAGTGGTCCCTGGGTGTAGAGATGATTCAGGGCTTCAGTTACTTGAAATTGCTTGACCTTTCTCTCCGCATCCCCTGATGTCATGGACATATTCCAGCCATGTTTTTCCTCCAGTTAGTTCTCTCAGGCCTCAGTAATTCTTATTTGCTTTATGTCAGAGGACTCCCACCAATCTCTACTCACCTGTGAACCTCCTTTCCTGGACTGTTTCATTATAGGTCCCAAGAGCCTCTGTTAATTTAATGCAAGATCCATAACTTTCCTTTGCTTCATTTTACCAGGTCCAATCCTATTATTTCTCAAGTCAGCCATCAGGTCAGAACTATTGCCAGCAGTGAAACAGCCAGCAGAAATAGCAACCACAGAAGAATGAAGCACACCCTTTGCAGAACTCGGTGGACCGAGGAGAACTCATATTGTATTCGTCACTGAGAGCGGGGCTGGAGGAAGTTGGTGTTGGACTCACTGGCTGAGAATGCACAGTCAGCCACTCCACCAGCTCTTATTGGCCAAGACTTCATGCAGAAAAATGGCTCTCAGAGCAGGGGAAAGAAAGTTGTTAATAGAGTACTGTGCAGAACTGCATATACTTTGAAAAGAAAGAAAAGAAAAGTATTTGTAGAGACAAATAAACGTATAATGAATTAGTGCTAAGCAAGGTAGCATTAAAAAAAGGTATGCATGTATATTTGCTCTTAGTTAGAAAATGGACTAACTAAAAGTATGTGTCCCTGAAAAGCCATAAAAAATTGAATCAAATGATAGAACTTTTAGATGACTTTGGCTGTCTGTGACCACCCTAGATGGCTCTAAAACTATCAGAAAGCAGTTGGTATGTCCCCTGTGTGTGTGTCCCATCTTCAGACAATGAGGCCCTGGTGTTCTCCAGGCCTCTATGTTCAGTTATTCAGTTTGTCCCCTGCACAGTGATTCCTCCTAACTGGTGGACGAGGCTGAAATCCAGTTCACTCTTCCCTAGTCAAACTCTGTGCTTCGAGATTGATCTGCCCAGAGGGGGTGTACTTTTTCTGTTTTATCTGACTTTAACTTTTCCTTTCTCCCTAATAGTACCCTTTGATGTCTTGTCTCCTGGACATTGTAGGGGTTCAATAAATGTTTGTGAAACAAGGATATGAGTAATGAAAGAATGAATGGGCATACTTTTCTTTCAACAGAGGTGAATGGGTGAAGTAGACACTGTTTCGGGCCAGCCCAACAACCATTCTCCTTCTTCCTGGCCCCAGCACTTGACTCAGCGTACATCCTGATGAAGCTAAGCCAGTGGTTCTCAGGCTTGACTACACATTAGAATCACCTGGGGAGATTTGCAGCCTCCCTGTGCCCAAGGCACACTCCAGCCCTATTAAAGCAGACACGGAGAAGCGGGCAAGAAGGAAAGCTCCCCAGGTGATACCAAGTACACCTGACTGATGACCTGATAACACTGGTCTAAGGCAACCATTGAGTCACATTCTCATAACGAGTACTTTGTTTAGGAAAGAGCACGTGGCCCATTTCTGCCCAACGAGACCTGAGGGGAAGTCTGCTAGGAGCTTTTGTCCTCACTCCTCACTGATTAGTGGCAGAAGAGGTGGCACCTCCACTGGGCATTGGGTGGAATGGATGCCTAGAAATTTTGCAGGCAACAGTGACCATGAGAGGAGCTTTCACAAGGATAAGCTGATATGCTGGAGAAGGCAGAATCAGGAGAGAGAAAGACCATGAAAATATCTCCAAACTGTACATCCACCAAACAGAAGCTGTCCTCCTCCAGCATTCTCATTATCTAAGTACCATTTCTTTACTGTTTAAAGTCATTCTAGTGAGGGTGTTCTATGACTTACAGCAAAAGATATCAAATTGAGACAATTAAATAGTCTCAATTTATGAAGGATGCAATATATAAAACTCTCTAAAAATAATTTTTGCATTGGAGAGAAAGCTCAGTGTGTGTGTGTGTATATCCTACCCCAGTCCCCGCCACCCACCCACCCTGCCCTCAACTGGCAACATATGAGGAGCAAATGAACAGAACATGGAGGAGAGAGGAGAAAAATCCATAAACATACTTTGAGAGTCAGAATTAAAATGATATAGGAAGAAATTACAAGGACATACTAAATCACCTTGCAAACTTAAAAAATGCTGATGATTAACAGAGATGCAACGTGGTTTGCTCAACACAGAGTCTCAATGGACGGGTTGGAATTGAAGAACTAAAGTAGTAGGGGAAAGAGCAAGTTCCTGTACAAGGGGTGGACATCAATAAATATACATGTATTTATTCAAAACCTGTCCTGTGTCCTGTTCTGTGTTTGCTCGTGCAGGCAAAAATAAATTTAAGATCACTTGAAACCCACTTCCAAAAAAAACTATTGGAAAGCTCTTTATCCTGCACATAATACATACACGCTAAATCTTTGTTGAATCAACTAGGTCCAATGGATGATCAAGAAGAAAACTGTTTGTTCAGAACTAACCTGACCAACAGAGAAGAGAAAAAGGAAAATCAGCAGGAGCTGGAGTAGTTCTGGAAGGGACCATGGAAATACAGGATTGGGGTCTGGAAATGTATAGAGGATTTATTAGGGCATAAAAAATGCAGAGAGACGTAATGACACCACATGGGTGAATTCTCAACTGTAGATCCCTGCAGTAGCTACAGGCGAAATAATTCCTATTATTCTCAAGAGACAAGTACATTATCAATGCAGGGGTATTTGAAGTTTGGCCAATTGTTTTTAATTTTGAAAAGTGCAAGCTTTCCGCGCAAACAGAAAAATGTAAAAAAAAAACTTGTGGATGACTAATAGAACCTTTGTATCACCCAATTCAATGTTAGCAATATTTATGCTTTTTAATTAGTAAATGGGCACTATGTAGAAGGTTGACGAAAAGAGAGACTTTGTGAAGCTTTGTACCCATGATGTAGAGAAATTGGAGCTGTGCACACTCACTCAGCGGTTAAGAGCATAAGCTGCCTGACTCTGACACTTGCTAGCCACGTCACCTGGGAAAGTTTCTTAAACTCTTGGTACAACAGTAAGATGGGGATAATAACTAAGCCTATCTCAAAAGGTGATTATTGTGAGGGTTAAGCGAGAAAATGCACATCAAGTGTTAACTAGTGACTGCTATAGAGTAGCTAATCTGTAAATATTAACTGTTACTATAAATGCAAAATAACAATTACCACAGGCATGCAAAACAGTCTAAATCCTAAAGTCAAGGAGGCCAGAAAAAAGAAAAAGTAGCAATCAATAATTGCCAAATAATAACCAAAGCAGCTACTGTTAATATTTTGGTATATCCCTTTCCAGTCTTTTTTTCCTATATAAAATGTTTTTCATTGCAACTCTACTGTACGTATAATTTTACATCCTACTTTTCTGGAAGGAATTCTTAAAATGTGCCACCTTCAAATCAAAGTACAATATATTTTGAGCTCTATGCATAAACCATCTCTGGGATTTTTCTCTTCTTAGCCTTTTGTCTTGAAGTATTTTAAAACTTAAAGGACAGTTGCAAAAGTAATACAACCCCCCTACAGAGAACTCTAATCGACTCCTATCCCCTAAATTTCCAAAGCCACTAATTTTAGTATATTCCTGCCTTTGCAGATTGCTGCCTTTGATGGATCATGTTATCATCTATCATTTGAGAGCAGATTGCATTATGAACACATAATACTCCCATGTACATTTCCTATGAATAAGGATATTCATTTGCATAATCACATTAAGTGTAGCTATCAAGTTCAAGAAATTTAACATTGATCTAAAGCTTACCTTCTATATACCAGTATTTTTTTCTCATGTCCCAATAATGTCCTTTTAGATCTCTTCTCCTCCATACCGAGATTCTATCCAGTATCAAGCATGACATTTAATTGTCATTAACTCTTTAGTTTCTCTTTATTTTAATTATAGAAACATATACAGCATAAATCTTCCTATCCCAACCTCTCAACATCCCATTCAGTGGGATCAGTCACATCCTCAGTATTGCAGTACCCTCCCTACCGTCCGTCCATTGCTGTAACTCTCCCTTCACCTCAGACACCCCACACTCAGTGCGCATTACCTCCCATTGCCCCTGCCCCCTCACCCCCTGGCAACATATTCTCCATCTACTGTCTCTATGAGTTTGCATATTCTCTGATATTTTCTTTGTGGTTATCATGGGGATTTAAATTTAGCATCATAAATCTAAAGCAATGTCATGTCTTTGATAGCAACCTAAGAACTTCAATAACATATGTTAACTGTATTTCTATACTCCTTTGTCCCTTAAACTTTTTTTAACTTCAAATTTTACTGAGATATATTAACATACCCTATAATCCATTCAAAGTATACTATGTCTCACAGTATCATCACTTAGTTGTGTAATCATCATCACACTCAATTTTAGAGCATTTTCATTACTCCAAAAAGAAAAATAACACATAGTCATGAAAAAGAAAACCCCATGTCCCTTATCCCCTCCTGCTATTGGTGAGACACATTTATTACTGCCGATGAAAAGATATTAAGATATTACTATTAACTATAGTCTGTAGTTTGCAATTGGTACTTTCCCCCCACATACCACTCTATTAACTCTTAATACAAGTGTTGTACATTTATACTGGTTCCTAAAAAAACTTATTTGTATTTGTAGTGTAAATCATCCACCACAAGATTCACTGTGTTATAATAATCCCCTACTTTAATTCTAGCTTTCCTTCTGGTGACATACATGACTCTAAACAACCCCTTTCAACTAAATTCACCTACAATTCAGCACTATTACTTAAAATCCAGTAACAAGCTACCCTGACTTCTGTTGCCCCTCCACATTTATGTAGTTCTTGTCATAAGTTATGTGTTGATAAAAATCCAAAACTATTGATTTATATTACATTTTACATATTTGCCTTTTTGATCATGTAAGAAGTAAAAAGTGGAGTTCGAATAAAAAATACAATAGTAGAACTGACATTAGTGAATAAACTTGGAATATTTCCTTGGTAACAGAGACCATCAGGAGATAGAAATAGGGTAAGATATTGGGTAATTGGAGCTGAAGGGATACAGATTGTGCAACAAGACTGAATATAAAAACTCAGAAATGGACAGCACAATATTACCTAACTGTAATACAATTATGTTAAAACACTGAATGAAGCTGCATGTAAGAATGATAGAGGGAGGAGGGCTGGGGCATAAATGAAATCACAAAGAAAGATAGATGATAAAGATTGAGATGGTGTAATCTAGGAATGCCTAGAGTGTATAATGATAGTGACTAAATGTACAAATTTAAAAAATGTTTTTGTATGAGGAAGAACAAAAGAATGTCATTACTGCAGGGTGCTGAAAATAGATGGTAATTAATATTTTAAAATTTCAACTTATGTGTGAGACTAAAGCAAAAAATGTTTATTTGGTACAAATCTATACTTTGACTAGTGCATCTCCTAATATAACTTATGTAGATAGTTGATTGAACGCCTTAAGTACATGGAACTTTGTATAGGACATGAGATTTTGTTGGTTGGCCCAGGTGATGCCCTGATGAATCCCAGAGTGATTTGATCAGTGAGTGGAAAAGTATTTGCAAAGTCCCCTTTGGGGAATGGTGAGAATGGGGGAAAACTCAACTTCCCCAAGTTGAATTCCTGATATTCTCACAAGCAGTGTGGACAACCAAAGCTATAGGCTGAGCCCCCAGTCTTGGGGTTTGTTCATATGAAACTTAACCTCACAGGGGATAGGTCAAGCCTACTTAAAATTAAGCCTAAGAGTCACCCCCAAGAGAACCTCTTTTGTTGCTCAGATGTGGCCTCTCTCTCCAGCCAACACAACAAGCAGACTCTCCACCCTCCCCCTGTCTACGTGGGACATGACTCCCAGGGGTGTGGATCTTCCTGGCAACGTGGGACAGAAATCCCAGAATGAGCTGAGATTCAGCATCAAGGGATTGAGAAAAACTCTAGAATGAGCTGAGACCCAGCATCAAGGAATTGAGAAAACCCTCTCGACCAAAAGGGGGAAGAGTGAAATGAGACAAAGTGTCAATGGCTGAGAGATTCCAAACAGAGTCGAGAGGTTATCCAGGAGGTTATTCTCATGCATTAAGTAGATATCATCTTGTTATTCAACATGTAATGGAGAGGCTGGAGGGAACTGCCTGAAAATGTAGAGCTGTGTTCCAGTAGCCATGTTTCTAGATGATGATTGTGTAATGATATAGCTTTCACAATGTGACTGTGTGATTGTGAAAACCTTGTGTCTGATGCTCCTTTTATCTACCTTGTCAACAGATGAGAGGAACATATGGAATAAAAA